>JABFEB020000020.1:7419112-7432638 GCA_019775895.2 Stomatorhinus ivindoensis | reverse complement strand
TTCTCCCCAAACGAGCTTGATGGGCCGAATGGCCTCCTCTCGTTTGTAAATTTCTTATGTTCTTATGTTCTTATGATGTGACATTGTCGTGTTTTCGGTTCCCACAGTCAGGGGGCGCTGTAAAGGGGGAGAAAATTAGGATAATTGCATGGGCCCCTAAGTGACAGAGGCCCTAAAAAATTTGGACCATAATTGTATTGGTCTGGGCTGGGGGACCAGTTTGGTAGGCTTTCATTGGGTCCAAAATCTCTAGCAGCACATGATTTTGTTATTATTATCTTGCCATTTTGCTGTTTTGTGTGTTACACAGTTCTGGGTTGCTTTTTCCTTGCTATTGTACTGTGTCTTGAGATCTGAAGAAGTTACATGTGCATGTGAGTGCTTTCTCCAGCCAGCGAACTTTACATACTGTAATGCAGAGCCTTGCAATGTTGAAATTGGTCTCTCTGACACGAATAAGTATCAGTTTGCCAAAGAAAAATAATCAGTCAGTGACAATGAGAAATTGAGAAATGATGATGAAATTGAGAAACGATGATGAAATTGAGAACTATGATTCAGAATTATGGCGATCAGGAACTTACTTAGTAATTGTCAACACAGCCTAAATTTATTTGCCGAAAAGTGTATGCAGCAGTAAACACATCGGTAAATGTGTAACGGCATTTAAAAATTCCTTGTTAGATATTTTGTCGTCTTTACTGATGGTTACCCTAAATACATAACACATTTAAAATGAGGTACTCAATTTACAGTGAGTGCGCGTTAGGACCCAGAAAACTTGACGCGCAAGCCGTCACTCCCTATATATATAAGCAGTCAACGGCGAGCTCTAGGAGTGAATTGGACTAATTACTTCTTGGTATCTCGTTGAACTCCAACTACAGGTTTTGCAACTTAACCGTAGATCAGAATATGGGTTGTCTGTCATAAAGTGTATTGGGGACATTTGCGAGTGTTGCTTTTTTCATTCCTCCATTCAGTCAAGCTGGATTCCCGGAGCTCCTCACCATGTCTGGTCTTTAGATCCTTCATGGAGCAGCCGAATTTGTACGAGGTCGCGCAACGACCCCTAATGACTTGCTTTCCACAGCAAAGTTCATTCTGCTACAAAGAAACTAACACCATCGGAGACCTAAGTGAGATCTGCGAGAACGAAAGCTCGGTTGATATCAGCGCATACATCGATCCTGCGCAACTGAACGACGAGTTTCTGGAAGATCTTCTGCATAACAATAACAAGCTGGAGAAAGTCAAACTGGCAGGCGCTGATTACGGATACCCGGAGCCCAGGGTTAACCAGCAGTTGTACGGCGGCGTGGCGAACTACACAGACGCATCCAATTCTGAACCAATTTACGAGAACTATTCTGTCAGAGGAAAACAACCTGTGGCGATAAAACAGGAACATCGGGAAGATGACGAGCTTTGTCAATCATCAGTTTCCCCCGTTTTCACCAGTTGCCTTCCCCGCCATCCTGCGCAGCACATTACGCATCTTCAGTACCAGATCGCGCATTGCGCACAGACGTCCATGCACATCCACCCTGGCCACCCGACACCTCCTCCGACACCGGTACCAAGTCCCCACCAACAGCAGGGACCGGTGAAGACAAGCAGATCCAAGAAGCACATTGACAAAAACAGCAGCGAGTACCGCTTAAGGAGGGAGCGGAACAACGTGGCTGTCAGGAAGAGCAGGGACAAGGCGAAGATGCGCAACGTGGAGACGCAGCAGAAGGTGCTGGAGCTGGCGGTGGACAACGAGAGACTCCGACAGAAGGTGGAACATCTCAGCCGTGAGTTGGATACTCTGAGGGGCATTTTCAAGCAACTGCCCGACGGATCCTTCGTATCCATTGATGGCCAGCTGCACATAAACGAACACATGAGTTCAAGCGACTTTGGAAATGTTTTTAAATGATTATGGCTGGATTCTCGTGATGAGCCGGGCAGTTGAGGTAGACACACGTGCCTTTTATACAAAGCGATTGAAATTATAAGATTATTTTCTATACCTGTATCTATAGTGGATGTAAGGCTGTTTTGTTCTACAACATAAAACACGTTTTTAGCCTATTATTATTATTATTATTATCTGAATTTTTATCTTTTTGAAAGATTATTATTACTACTACTGTATATAGGCTACCTGCATAGAACTTGTCGATTCAGCCAGGATACACTACAATTTAAATTCTTTTTCATGTTCTATAGTCTACCAGATTTACTTTCAGTTCGGATTTGTGCCTTTATAATGTGCCTTAAAGCTATGTAGAATTTTATCTCATGTTTCTTAAAGGAGTAATATTTGTAAACCTTTTGCTGTAATGAAGCGTATGTGAATATACTTTCAGAGGCTGTTGGATGACTATAAATTCCAAAGGATAGGCAGACATTTATAATATTTTGGCCTTATACTGCGTTATTATACTGTAACTCTTAAAACTGGGTTGGCATGAAGCATTTTAAACATCCTGTTTTATTCTCCAAATCTCTCTTACTTTGTGTACTTGTGTACTGCCGCTTATTAGAAGCACTTAGTGTTGTGTGTTTGTGTGTGTGTGCGTGTGTAATGACCTGGTGTCACTTCATACAGTTTTTTTTTCATCGTTACACTGTAGGCGATGCTTTTGACTTTTCCTGTTGGCTAATATTTCGATTGACTAAAACTAAGGAAACATAAGCACTTTAAAAGACACATCGAAAATACTTTTTCAATAAATTACATTTGAAATAAATAACATCTGTTGAATCCAATAATATTCACAACATTCATTTTTCTTCTATTCTTTTGATTGTTGTACTAATCATGCTGGAATTTTAGTAATTTATCAATTTTTCATAATTGTATATTGAATCACCATAAACCAGCAAACTCTACTGTAAAAGCTCATTAACTCCACTTTTAAACCATACAAAACCAAAAAAGAAAAAACTGATCAGACCGGTGCCTGCATAATGTATCTTGTAAATGAGCAGTAAGCCTGTTTAAATGATGCCGATATTTATTATGTTTTTTGTCGCCCTGGAAACATTTGAGGCGTGTTCCGGGTGGCTCCCGCGGGGCCGCGGATCAGAAGCCATTTACCTGGAATCGATGGCTAATGTGCCGCGTTTCCTATAAGTGTACAAAAGTAAACATGATGATTTGTTTGGGAAAGATATACATTCAGCATGGTTCATAATAAAAATACATTATTTCGAAAGTGCATGTCAAAGAGTTGCTATGTACATGTTTTTGTTCTAATAATAATAATAATAATTATTATTATTATTATTGGCCTATCATAAAATTTACAATTTGCTTTGCTTGTATAGAACTTTGTACAAAAAGAAGTCAGGGATTCCACTGTCTTCCGTCTTCTGTAACTTTTTAAGAGCTCAGTTTCTTTTAACACACAGGTTATACGGTATAAGACCATATTAATTTGGCTCTATAAAACATCTCTAATTTTTACAAAGGCTGCATATGTGAGGTGTTCTAATCAAGCGCCTTGGTTATGGTTACTGAAATGCTAATATGGAGTGTAGTTTCTTTAACATTGTAGAGTGTTTCTGTGATGTATTTATGGTACACGTTTATTCTAATGAAAGCATATTGTATTATTTAATAAGCAGTACATTCTCCACTAAAAGGTAATGAAAACTGCTTTTAATACTTTTCAGTCCAATAGAACAGTCACGTGTCACTTCCTGTCTGCCACATCTGCCTGACCCTCTTCTCTTCTCTTCTCTTCTCTTCTCTTCTCTTCTCTTCTCTTCTCTTCTCTTCTCTTCTCTTATCTTTTTTGTTGTTGCTAGTCTGGTCATTAAGGTTACCATCTTCTTGCCTGTACCCAATTCTCCTGTTTTGATCCCCCATGATCTAGTTTATTTCCAGTCTTTGTTCTTGAAGTTCAATAAAACTCCTCTTGTTTGTCCGCCATGCGTGCCCCGAGTCATTCATCCCAACAGTTCTGACATCATGGGCTTAGTTTTTATTTGGAAGTAGGAAAATGGGAGTCATTGCACAATATTCTCTTTTATTGGGGTCAAATTAGGTATCAACAAAATAGCTTTAAAATAACTTTATAGGTGTTGTTTGTATCAAATATTACTAATATAAAATGCACTTAAAAGATTTACTGGCTCTTGGTAGTACATTAATTCTTTATTGTATTACTGAACAGACTTTTGACTAGGAAAGAATGCAAACAGCTACAAAGTTATATTAACTTTTTAATCGATTTCTTTTCACCGAATTACATAAGTTCATTATTTTTTCTTTCACCCCAGAGCTCAAAGTGATTAAACATTTTAGTGCAGAGTGTTTTTTAATCTTCAGCCCAGTATCAGGTTTGTTTCCCATGGTCAAATATGCAGTGATGTGTTTGCCTGAGCGAGAGTGAAGTTTTGCAGGATCATCCTGAGGGATACGGTCATATACAGCAGTTCTGAGTTGTCTCTTTGTTGTTCTAATCAAGAGCTCTAATGGGGGATAATTTGATGTCTTTGTTAAAGGCTGATATGTTTCCTGGTCCCTTCAAATTTAATTTTCTCTTTCTCTGTCTTTATTGGGTATGCCTCTCCCCCACGGCTCACAGGAAGTATAACATGAGAAAAGCTGCTGCTGTGACGTTCTGTGTTTGGGTGTGTCTGCTGTCATGCTATCTGCATGGAAGCTCTCTTAGGATACGTGTGGTGTTTGCACAGGGAGGTGACACTTGGAGATTTAGCACACAGAGCTTTTTCCTCTCCTCGCTAAGTGTGTTGAAGACTAAAGGAACGCATGATATGATGGACTGATACAGTATTTTTGCCAGGAAGCAGTGCTTGGAGGTGGTACCTTGCTGGTTGGGTATTTGAACCAGCAACCTCCCAATCACAAGCAGACTTCCCTAACCAATAGGCCACCAGTGCTCCATTGATAACACAACACCGTTCTCCTGTTATTGAACCTTATTCACGTGTACCTGAGCTGCTTGTTTGAATTCAGTACTCATCATGAATTTATGTGCTTTGTTTACACTGGTTACCACATTTGTATCTTAGGGGATCCATTAGGATTTTAGTGATTGATGGAATTGTTTTAAGCCAGGGAAGTTCTGGAAGGAGACACTATGTTACAGCACTTGGCAGAGACTTTGAAATGAAAAGGAAGGGAAGCTTACAAAACAGGGATTATGAAGCAAAACATGACTTTCAGACAAGCTGACATCTGGCCTGTTGGTAACTAACTCAAATGTGAGAAAATTTCTAGAATTATTCGTTACAGGGTGTCCTCTAGAAGTATGAGTATGAATCCAGCCTGCCCCGGATCACACAGCGGTCCCATAACCAGGCCAACCTATGCTGGGGGCAGATTGGAGTTACATTTCCTTGTCAGGGACTCTGGGTTTTTAATCACGAGGATCCACAACAATCTTGCGACTCACAGGACAAACTGGGTTTATTAACAGAAACTGAAAACATGGACAACGAGGGGTCAGAGCGCAAATAGGGGGGAAAAAACAAATAACTACTAAGGTGTAACACGGAACAGGCAGGCAAAGTAACGGGGCAACAATGAGCCACTAGGGAACTGAACTAAGGCAGGAACTTAAATACAGGAACTGAACCGGGTAACGATGCAGCAGGAGTGAGACACGAGACAATTAGCCAATCAGGGAGGGTGCAGGACAACGAGCAAACAGGAAACACACAAGGACCGGCACAAGAACAGGCGACAGGTGAAACTAATAATTATCTCAAGGAACTGGGAGATCATACAGGGAACCTAAGAAACTGACAGAAACACAAGGAAGCAGAATCTAAACACAGGGAAAATAACAAAGGCAGGTAAAACAGAACCAAGGCAAAGCTAAAAACCAAAGCCGGAAACAAACCAGAAAATCACAGCAACTAGACAAACTGATAAGTGAAACACTAGGGAACAAAATACAAAAACAGAGGCGGCAGAATTTGAACACAAGACTACAGGGTTTCATAGCCGCATGCTGGCCAAGCAGGGAGGAGACACGAAAGACGCGGACAGACGGGAACCGACGCTGACATCACTAGGATAAGGTTTAACTCATGACTGAAGCAGTACAGCACTGGCTGCTGATGGACCCCAAAAAATTACTTCCTCTTTCTCAGACTTAAGAAGCACATTTTCCAGTTACATTCCATTTATGAGCTTAAGTTTATACTGTATTTAACCATGATTATTTTAGCATCATTTCATGACATTCTTGTTGTATTTTAAAAGGCAGCTTTACTGCATGTTCCTTGTCATAATCTCACTTGATTACAACTTTAAAAGGTTTTATTGTATGTGAGCAAATCCATGTACCCTAAAAATACAAAAGTACAAAAGCCAGTCCTGTGCCAAAATGTGACTTGGAAATCTGACTTCAGTTTCTCTGACATCAGACTCCGGCTCAGTCTGCATACCATCTCTTCACAATGTTTTTAATTTTTGTCTCCAGTTTCTATAACATGTATTTATCTTTTTATCACTCTTACTCCTGCTGTTTACTTTTTAAACCTATCATCCAACCGGCATGCATCCCCACATCACAGATTTTATTAATGTCATAACTGTACAAATCCCCCCCTTCTACGTTCTAAATATTAAAGAATATTCATAAGGTATATTGTCAGTGAAAAAACACATTTCAAGATACCCATGCCAAAATTAGAGGGCTAGATTTGTGAAGTTAATGTGTTGATAAAGGTTAGATGTTACTACATAAATCCACATCCATTGTCTACTTCTGTGCCAAAGATGCTGAAGTTTTGTTCAGTATAAAGGACATAAAACAGCTGAATAATTACCTACAATGAATGATACCTTTCTTCCACTAAAACTGTCATGATCAAAGGTCATCCAATGTTTTTCAGCTGGAACGTCATAGTAAATCTGTTTTCTTCTCATATCTTAAAGCATTCAAGTTAATTTTGCAACAGGTTTATGTGCTTATGTGTCTGACTAAAAGAAACATGCAAAACAAATAGTTGTTATACACCGTAGCCCTTAGCTAATATAATAGAGTGATCTGTGTTTACAAACAGCTAAATCCCTCTTTGGCAATGAGGCACTGGATGGGAACAAGTGATGATGATTCATGTGTGTTTGGGACTGTCAGCCACGCACACAGATGAGCATGGCGTGTGCTTGGATGCGTCGATCCTGCATCTCATGCTTTCAGCTGTGCAACTTCCTGATTCAAACGTAAACTATCCTCTATTATTGTAGCAGCCAGGTTTACTGTATATGTCGCACAAGGGTGAGATTCCATATAAAAATTAAGTTGGTGAAATAAAAAATAAAATAGTTAAATATGACAGATTCAGCTGGAATAGAGTCCAGTTAGTTTGATTTATGAACATCGACATCTCTACATTATTTCTTTTAAATAGTTCACAGAATGGCTTCAGCTAGGGTGTGAACCCGCATGGAACTCCAGCGTTAGTGTGATATGTGCAGATATCAGGGCGGAGGAGGGCTGACATTTCATCCCTGATCGTATCTGTTAGCTGTGACGAGGAGCAGCCCTGGGGACAGCACTTACCGCTTCTGCAGTGTAACATGGTTGGTCAAACACACCCAGGTGCCGTGTTGCCAATCTGTGGATGATGCAGAACAGCTGTAAGTACTCGGGGAACATCTGGCAGTGCTCAGAACTGAAGGCTTTGACTAGCCAGGTGGGGGGTGGGAGGTGTTTCAGTCTGAGGAATATGACTGTTCCAAAGGCCGTCCCAGCCAAGCTGTCCTGCAGTGTCCGCACAGATTTAGCACTGGGCTTCAACAGCCGTTGTTGCATTTTTTTATGCGAATAAAGAAAGAAATGTAAAAAATGTCCTTCCCAAAAGCAATTAACTGAAAAGAAGTGTCACTTTGTATCAGTCTGTTTTTTGCTGCCACTAATCAGGGTTACAGGGAGTCGAGAACCTGTCCTGGACGGACAGAGCAGGAAACAACCCTGGATGGCGCACCAACACATCACCGGTTGCACACCTATGGGCAGTTTGGTAACTCCGATTCACATAAGCATGTTTTTGGACTGTGTGGGAACACTGGAGTACTCAGAGGGTTCCCCACAACAGCATCAGGAGAACATGCAAACTCCACATACATGGAATCCTGGCGGAGACTCGAACCCAGAGGCAACAGTGCGAACCACAGTGTCATTGTGATGCCCCCAGACTTCATATGATCATATCGGTACTCATTTTTAGGAACATTCAGAAGTCTGAGGACACAGCACCAACTTTCCAAAGATTAATTTAATGTTTGACAGATCACAAAGACGTGGCTGGAGTCCACTGTGGCCTTAAAGCCCAGACCTCTGTGGAACATGTCCATTCATACCTGCCCCCATCAAAAAGCAACTCACAATCTTAATGCCAAAACTGCTGGAACATGCGTCTTTTTAAAATGAAGCATTTCACTGGATTCCTTCAAACCAGGAGACTGACATTATCTCCTCTCCGGCATCCTCAGTCCCTCCCAATAATTACATAACATTGTTATGTATGACTTTCGTTTGGCCGGTCCTGCGCTTCTATCGGTGCTGTTTCCTCACGCCTCTGTATTTCTGGTTTTTTCTTTCCCAGAATCCCCATCTTTCATTTTCCCTAATAACTAAACGTACTACAGATAAAAAACGGAAAGCTAAAAAGCCCCGCAAAGGCTGCCCTGCTTCTTGCTATGCTTAGTAAGGTAACTTATCAAAGAACAACGATTGTTTTTAAGGACACCATAAAAACTAGCATGGGAATCGTTGTGCCGTAGCAGCCCTGGACACTGAAAAATGACGGATAATGCAAAAAAATAATGGAAAAATGACAATTCCGATGAATGCACACAATATATAGAAACCTTTTCTTAGAATTTTCTTAGGAATCAACATGTAAAATGCAGGAATTTGGGGAATTTGACTTAAAACGAATGAAAAGTGACATTTTTTGCTATTAAATTGCCCTGTCAAAGGAGTGCAGGAATGGATCTGTCCATCGGGATCTGGGGTTTCCACTTCGGGGGCCCCCCCCTACATTGGAATGTTCTCGCACCACCTCCATCTCACATCAGGCATTCACTCAGCCTTTCAGGACTGACATCGCTGGGCTTCATTTAATTTACGATGAAGTCTCTCCGGGCTGTTAAGAAAGGTGCTTGGGCACCCGTCTCTTCTCCATATCCTCAGTCACGTCTCCATCCTCCATCCATCATAGGGGGCTTCGTGTCCAGTAGCAGTGAGGCAGCCGCTCATCACAGCATCTTCCTGTACTTCTCCTCATGGGGAAGGTATGAACCGTCACAGAGGCTCCGAAATGCAGCCGGATGCCGAACAGACACTGAGAAAAGGAGCCAGTATGAAGCCGGCGATCATGGGATCAAAATCACACCAGTATGCAGCTCAAAAGCTGGGTCTGTGCCTCAAGGAGAAAAAAACTTCATTTGTTATTGGCATAATCGTCTTTGATATGCGACACATCTTGCATATCAGTGTACTTATTATTTGTTCGATCGAGTGAATAAATTGAAGAAAGACGTTTGGGAAAAACCTTCCCACATCTACACACTCAGACAGCAGAGTTACAGCAGCTGTGTTTGAAGGACTCAGTAACTGTGCGTAACACACGACGAGACGCGTAAGGAATGTCTCCGAATGGCTGCACACGGCACTCTAACACAGTACAAATATGTGGGATCTGCTGCAGCCTGCGAATGGACTGTCAGTGTCACGGTGAGGTGTCGTGCACGGAGTCCAGTCCAAGCTGCCCGTCGGATCAGCGCTTTCCGGGGCGTATCAGTACAGCTCTGTGCTCTGTCTTAAGTTCAGATAAGCGTGGAATATAAAGTGTCCATAGTGTCATGTCCTGCTCACCACGTCTGCCTTGGCCCCCTGTCTCCACCCTCACGTGGCCCTCATGGGCCCCTCCTTAGTCTTTCTATTGAAGTACCTGTTTGTCTCGTCATCCGCAGTCTAGTCACTGACATCATTCCACCCGTTGCCTGTGCCCCTCCTTCTACTAGCCTTCCCGTTTTGACCCCTCGTGGTCCTGTTTTGTTTCACTGTTCATGCCCGTTATCCTGAATAAAACCCCCTTTGTGTGTGTCTTACGGCTGCTCCTGAGTCATTATTTTCATAGCGTGACGCTTAGCTGATATTTTGTGTCATTATCTTGTAAAATTGGAGGAATGTGTAACTACAGCTCTAATTCATTATGTCCTTTCTGCCTCATGTGCTCGCTTTGATTAACATTTATCCAATAAATACTACATTATATCTCATGGTGCATGGTGGAGTCATGGAATATTAAGTAATCTGACTAGGGCTGCTCGACACTGAGTTAATTCCAGTCCTTGAACTTTCTGTGAACTGGAGGTGAAACACAGCTAATCCTAGACAGGCTCCAAGAAGGCATGGCCTGTTAGCAGAGCACAAGGACCCCCCCAGCGGAAAACAGGACACTGGATGCCATGGACTTCATGCAGAATGCACATCCCACGTCGGTTTGCTACAGCATTGTTCAAAGATAATGAGCTCTATTTGCAAAACCCATCCCCACCCTCCACAAGAATCATGTCTAATCAGTAACACCAAACCCTCACTTTCACTACCAATGATAGTCAGACTAATATATTTATCATCAACTGTTTTCACAGCTCAAATACGGATACAAGAAAGCTGTATATCATCACCATCTGTTCTCTTTTGACAGGCCAGCCAGCAGCTGATTTACTAATATAAGGAAGGCATCTCAAACATATTTTACAATACAGGTTATTTAAATCTCTGTAATGTTTATATCATGTCTTAAAATTTGGGAGCCGTTGTAGGACTAGGAGGGGAGCGTCAACGGGAAACCTGTGATATAGCACATGGCAGAGGCAGCAGGACAGTGACATCATCCCCCTGTAATGATGCACTTGCTCGCTCAGGGAATACAAGACAAAAAGCCTCGTATTTCTGTCTACAGGCACAGCATAGAAAGCAGCCAAACTGGCTGCATCACCACAGGGCACCGAAGCCGCACAGCCCGCAAGCAGGAAACCTTGTGGAGAGTGGTGCAGTCGGAACAGAGAGGGGGGCTGCGACCTGCCTGACATCCAGCATATCTGCACAAGTAGATGGCTCCAGGACCCCAGCCATCCCAACCACACACTCTGTTCATTCCTGTCATCAAGGAGATGGAACCAGAGCATCACAAACAAGCAGTTTCCACCCACAAGCAGTGAGGCTACTCAATAGCTAATCAGCCTGTTAGTATTACTATGTTACTATTACTGTGTACTCTTTTACATATATATTTCCACCATTTACTATAGGAAGCTCTTAGGGAAACTCATCTCATTAATCGTGTTTCCTGCTGTTTGCTGGTACTGTTGTGTATTTGATAGATAAACTCTGATTTGATTTGTAGTCAGCAGTGATCTGTGGATCCATTTGACATTTACGCAGCATTCCTGCCCAAGGTGTGAAATGAAATGCTTTTTATAGAGTGTTTCATCAAGGTCTGAGTGAGAGTATAACAGGTCAGATACTACACATTTTAATATAATGGCAGAGATTATGTTCTGTTTCGAATTTGATTTTTCTCCATATTATTAGTTCTTATTTACTTTGGATGTGACAGCAAGCCTGCGGCTGGGGGCTTTTTGTATCCACCTCCCCTGCCTCCTTTTTCATCTACCACTATTTTTTTTACTCTCCTCCCTGTTTAGACCACTTTTGGTGGGTACTGACCACTGCATTCCAGGAATACCTCATAAGACCTGCCGTTTTGGAGATGCTCTAACCCCGTCGTCTAGCCATGACTTTTTGGCTCTTGTCAATGTCACTCCGATCCTTACAGCCCATTTTTCCTGCTTCCAACACAGCAACTACAAGAACTGACTGTTCAATTATATAAAAAATATAAAATGACACCCTTGACAAGTCCCACCGTAACCAGGTAATCTATGTTATTCACTTCACCTATCAGTGGTTTTAATGTTCATTGGTGTATGTGTTATGACCAGCATCAATGGATCCACATATTTACTGCAGGATGTCATAAGATAAATGTGTATATAAAACCTAGGATGAATGTCGCATTATTTGCAGCAGAATGTGCATCAGAGATTTGAACTGAAAAATGTGTCTATCTCAATGTGAACTGACGTTTTCAAATCGTTATTCTCTTAATGAAAGACATAACATGCGTTCTTTTGTTGGGTTTGGTTTTTAAAGGCTCAAAGACAGGTTTAAATTTTAAACCCGCATTTCCAAAACTCTAGGGTTCATCCATTGTAGGCTGTAATCTCTGAATAATACTTATCAAGCACAAATGCATGCAAATGCAGGCCACAGTATTATTATGATTATGATTTTTATTTAATGAGCATAACAGCAAATTACAAACAGCACTGGAATGGTATCACTTCCCATCAATAAAAAACAGCCTAGCCAGAAATAAACAGCCCTCCCCAAACACCACAGCAAACAGCCTGAATACATATAACAGAGATGAGTATTATTGCCATTTTTTTCTTGAGCAAAGAATGTGTTTATCTTGAAGATTATAAATCTTGAGTTTTTGGGGGATGCCTTAAGTGTTGTTGTATTGTTTTGTAAATAGCATTGGTTTTTTAATATCCATCATGACAAAAAACTGAAATATTAATGAGACTCTCAAGGGTTTTTACTAAAGAAAAAAATATTGCAGAGATTTACTTGGAGTTACAAAGGATTCACAAATGAAAACTTACAGGAACTATCTGGATTGTTTGTTCAGTGCTATGGAGCAACTGTTTTTGGGAAACGTACTATATGTAAACAAGTGTAATTTAATTTTTTTATTTTCTATTACTGCTGTCCTTTACAGTTTTCTGTACAGTGATGCTGTAGCTCGTAAGTAGTGTTTGGGTGTAAATTTAGTTACAGACTTTGCGATCATTGCTCTACATGCTAGACAGAGTGGGAAAGTTCAGGTCCAGAAAGAACAAAGTCAGACCAAGATTTTCTTTCAACCAACCAGCTCAGTATAAAGAGTCACAGTTGTAGAGTATTCAGCTGATTGGTTGAAACAACATCTTGAAAGAAAATTCATTTTCTGAACCTGAACTTTCCACCTCTGCTAGGAGACATGCTGGCACTGAAGACATGTGGAAGCTCTCTGTCACATACAACATGTTTGCCGTCTCTGTACTCTAAATATTAGCTACACTTTCAGACTTGTCACCAAAAATTCACAGCTTACCTCAGTATTCTGGTACCATAAAGATTTCCTGCTGTTTCATTGTAAAATATACAACCGGTTTTCTGTAACTCCCATTTGATTTTGGCAGAATCTGTGAATAGATGAGCTGATTATTGAGATTTGAGACATGTAAGAGCATTTTTGCACTACTGCTTTGTAAAAATGTCTCTGTCTTTTCACAAATATTTGAATGATGTGCATCGCAGCAGACTGTATCTGATATTCCAGCCAGGGTGATGTGCATCGCAGCAGACTGTATCTGATATTCCAGCCAGGATGATGTGCATCGCAGCAGACTGTATCTGATATTC
>JABFEB020000020.1:7408072-7419015 GCA_019775895.2 Stomatorhinus ivindoensis | reverse complement strand
ATCGCAGCAGACTGTATCTGATATTCCAGCCAGGATGATGTGCATCGCAGCAGACTGTATCTGATATTCCAGCCAGGATGATGTGCATCGCAGCAGACTGTATCTGATATTCCAGCCAGGATGATGTGCACAGGTGTTTGAATTGGAGGCTCACATCACTGTGTGCATGCAAAGCACTCATCAGCAGCATCCTGTTACATGAGATGAAAAGGCTGCAAATTCTTTTGTTTTTTCCAAGTAAACATTGCTTCTATACTGGTAATGTATTCACTATCAGCTATACTGCTACTTGAGGGATGTGGGCCTTTCATTAACTCCATCTAAACTGTAATTATTAAAACAGACGTTCGACTGTGTGCTGGGGGGAAAGAAAACAGCTTGTGGGTTAGTGATCAGCTTTTGCAGATTTCATTGGCCCTAACATGGGAATTCATTATCTATTCATTATTTCCACACCTGCAGAAAGTATTTTTAAACAACTTTGCTTCACTGTGAAACAGTTGCTTCTAATTAGAGTTGGGCTGACAACTGGAAAACCACAGAAAATTGTGGAAAACTGTATTACCTTCAGTATAACACTGGATTATGAGTGACATCTCTCACCTAAATGGTAAGTTTCTATATGGGGAAAATGTTGGAACCTTTCTCTGTAAATGAAAGACCCTTTATAATCTTCTATTGTTTTTAATTTGAAGGTAAAAGATGTTAATAATCTTCAACAACATCCAGCAGTGTTCAGTAAACGGTCACAGGGACAATAAACTTGCAACTTGCGATCCAATGGCAGTGTTTGTCACCAATCACTAATCCAAAATCTGACTTGAGGGTCAGACAGAGGTCAATCTGAAGCACAGACGGCAATAATGCCAATCGAGTATTGTGAGATGGATAAGCAAACCAAATGGCCATGAAAAGAGAATCAGGAATCAATTCAAAACACTCAGAAGAGGAACGAGACTTTTCACTGCATTGAGAGTGGTGTGTAGTATTTCAGTAATTGTATTTCACTACTGTACTGTAAGTATTATTTTGGTAACTTTGAACTTTGAGTTAACAATATTAGAAACTTTCATTTTCTAGTAAATACAATGATAAAGAAATGCACTTTTTACTGTAATATATTTCTATTGACAATGGTCACCACCCACTACAATTTACACGGCCAGCCTAGTTTTGCTTTGTTTTCCCCAGGCATGGAATACTTATGGTTTGGAGACTGCTCTGCCAAATCACACCATAATTGAAGCAACCTCACTGGGAGACAACAAATAAAGGAATGGGTGGCTAAATTGTGCCAGTTTAATTAGGCCTACATTTAATCCCAGCTAAATACTTTTGATACTCAAGTACTCTTAATATCTGACACTGCAAGACTTTCGTTCAAGTCGTATTTTAATGGGTGATTTTTAACTTTCACTACAGTCATTTTCCTAGTAAGTATGGCTTTTGGGTACTCTGTCCACTACTGGTTGAGTTCCACAGATTTCAATATATACAGGTTATTTGAGGACACATGAGTCAATTAGGAAACCAAACAGTCCAGTTAGTATTCTGGTAAGGAGGAACACTGGCGAGAGTTTGTAGGTAGTATGACGTAATAACTAATCAGAGTATTTTCTGACCAACAATTTTAGTTGGCTAGTTCAGGGTCACGGCCTCTATCAGGAACCACAGCGTCATTTTATGCTATTTCTGTTACAACCAAAGCAAAAATATACCTTGAAAATACCTATGTAAAAATAGCTCTGTTTTTGAATGGTGTACTTGAGTGCTTTTAGCTTTAGATATTTTGTGTCAAAATGCCAAGTAACTGAATGCTCCACAAAGTAAATACTGTTTTTTTGAAATGTTAGTTACGTCAGTTCACAGTGACAATACGTAAGTTAATGAATTCCTGAATCACAAACAAAAAATGATATATAGGATTAAAAATAAATTGTTCTGCCTTTTACAGCAATTGCAGACAAAATACTGTGTCTTCAGACTCAAGCTTATGCAATATTTTTCATTATAAATATCTCCTTCAGTTGGAGATATGACCCTCTGACCATATGGTCTTCTGACCCTTGGCCAAAGAGCAGTCTGGCAGGCGAACATTAACTTGTGTTTCTCAGGCTCCGGAGACACGAAAAGGAAGCCGCACTGCCCGGAGATTCTACGATTGTACAGCTGCTCAGAAAACAGGAAGTTTTTCTTGAGAGAGGCAGAGATGGGACATTTAGGTATACTTAGAAGCTCAGACGTTTTCCTATAGCATAGCATCATCACCTCTATGTTGTAAAATAAATAACATGTGGAAGATGTGCAGTAGTGGGGCAGTGGTTAGCACTGGCTTCACTCAAATGTGACCAGGGCTCAGGTCTCCACCATGATGAGTGGAGTTTGCATGTTCTCCCAGTGCAGTCGCTCTGTTTCCTCCAGGTCACCCATTCCCCCCCACAGACCAAAAGCACGCTAAGGTGAATTGGAGTTCATTACCAAACTAACCAGCTTGGATTGGTCCCAGCCTTGTGCCTATAGGCTTTGAATCCCCCTTCCTTTGTTCAATTGTAGCATTATAAATTACGTAAAAGACAACAAACTTTTCAAAAATGCTTCTGTTTTTTTGTTACTTGCATATTTTATTGAACTGTATTTTACTGTCTATACTTGAGAAACCAAACATTAGCTATTTTTGACAATTCATATCAAGCCATATCAATTATTATACAATATAATGAATGTGCATATCACTTGGGAGATGTGTGTGGTTTTTATGACTGAGTACTTTGCATACTTTGCAGTGCAGACTGAACTGAAATGGGTCCCCATGCATGGCTATTCCTGGGAAAAGCGCTTAAATCAGGGGTCTTGAGCAGTTCCCAGATAATAAAGCATGAAATGAAAATGGTGTAAGTGAGAAGCAGTGGGAGCCTAACAATGCTTCACACAGGAGACACACCATCTGCCTGACTATGATGATGATGATGATGATGATGATTGTTCCATTGTGGCTATAACAGACACAAAGGAAGTTTGATATCTGTATTTTCAATCAATGTTCATCCAAAAAAAAAAAAAAACTAAGCAGCCTCTGGATGACATGAGTTGCATTTTCATGCCAGCGACTGCACTCCGATTTGGTCCTGCCTGTAAAAGTTTCATGATTGTGTCACAATTGCTTTACCAGTCTTATGTCTATCTTGTTCTGTTTATAGAGGGTCATGAGGGTAGCGACTGCTTTGAAGGATGTGGAATTCAGTGTGAGTGTCACCGTTCACGGGGGTAGCAGTGCCTGGGTGCTTGCGGCGCGCAACAGGCATGACGAAAAGGCAGGCAGGTTCGGGGAATACGGGGTTTATTTAGCACAGACGAGGGAAAACGCCACGTAACACCACAATGACGGATCTGACAACCAGTACAGAGACACGGACTAAATACTGAAGACTGACAAGACTGAAACCAAAAACCGATGATCACAATCGACGACAGCTGGATTCCATTAGGTTAGAGACACAAGGTAATGAGGGGGCGTGGCACACAGGAGGCTCTGACAGGCGGATCATGACAGTGAGTTGCAAGGTTTATAATTAGTATTTTGGGTTTATCTGATGACGACTGAGCATGGACTGGGGTGGCTCTATTGAGGTGTGTTCGGGGAGAGACGGCCCATGATTTCCTTGGGGTCTCTGTAGCGTAAATCCCAGTGAGCCTCACAAATGTGTGATAAGTGAAAATATTGGTGCTCATACCTTTCAGCCTGTTCATGAATGATGTATTTCAGTCCAGGATTGTACTGGCTGGACTGTGAGTCCACTTTGAATTTACCATTGTATTACTTGTGTCAGAATAATGTCGGGAAGCATTTACTCCATCTGGAAACTCGATGTATATATTTCTCTGCTTATTCAGTTCTTTGAACTGACAAACAAATGAGAAAATTGGATTTTTAAGCTCTTCCAGCTTTTATAGTGTTGGATTCACAATTTTTATTGCATGGTATGAGAGAAAGTGGAGGAGATGATGATTCAGCTCTAACTGGAGGGTAAGGGTTAGGTTTAGGATTATTCAGCTGACTTTCACAGAGTATAACTGTATCTCTTTCACTTGCATGCTTTTGTCCTGTGCACTGCTTCCTTCTCAGTTCTCCCTTATTCTTTCAAATATACCAGGATCTGGATCTAGTCCAGAGTTAGTTCATGTCATGTATTTTATATTACATATGTAGTATAATGGTTACAAAGTCAGCATTTTGACTGATATTAAATAGTTTAGCTGTCAAGATGGAATGTCTGACTTGCACTCATTTGCAGTAATTTGGTTCTGCATTCTGGTTTGATGGAAGGAGTATAGAACAGAGGACAGATGGCTGGTGGATTGATGCTGAGGCAACAATCTGACACTAAATAAATGAATAAAACAAAAGAGATGATTGTTGACTTCAAGAGTACTCTCGCTATTCACACTGGGCTGGGCATCAGTATCAATGACTGCTGTGGGTGGTCCTCCGAGTGTAAATAACAGAAGACCTCATGTGGACACGCAACACCATGACCATCTCCAATAAAGTCCAACAGTAATAGCTGATAACAATTGGGGCTGCACCTGAGGTTAATGAGGGGGCGTGGCACACAAGAGGACTGGGCAAGCAGGCCATGACATTATTTTACAAAGATATGCTAAAATAGTATGAACTGATTTGTTGGTACCCGTAAAGAAACTATTTATTCTGGCATTATAGTCCTGTTTCAAATTAACTGTACTAGTGTCACATTAGTGGCTTTTTGTCAGCCATTCTGCCTATTTAAAGGGAAAGAACATGCTACTTAAAAAGTATGAAGTTCATGGGATGGTAGCCAAGCTCTCAGGATGTGGACGCAAGAGGAAATGCAGCCCCAGGTTGATCAGGATGGTAGAAAAAGAGCCAAGGAAACCATCCATAACCATTCTAGCTGAGGTCCAAGGTCAAGGTGCATCACATTCTGATCGCACCATCTGTCACATTTAGAACGATAATGGGCTCCATGGAAGAAGACTCAAGAGGGCTCTACTATTGACAGAAAAACATAAAAAAGCCAGAATGGAATTCATCAAAATGCATGTTGATAAGCCCTAAAGATTCTGGAAGAATGTCCTTTGGACTGATGAGCCTTTTGGCCAGTCACATCAGCTCTGTGTTTACAGAAGGAAAAATGAAGCTTTAAAATAAAAGAACACAAACCTACTGTGAAACATGGAGGGGCTCGGATTTGTTTTGGGGCTGCTTTGCTGCATCTGGCATGAGGAACCTTGAATCTGTGCAGGACACAGTGAAGACTCCACTCTACCAAGGCATCCTGGAGCGAAACATACTGCCCAGTGTCAGAAAACTCAGCCTCAGTCGCAGGTCATGGGTCATTGGACCGCCTTCAGCTTTGATTATGACGCACATTTGTCACAACATTGTTTCCACAGGCTTATGCAACATCTCACCCTTTATTTTCATCCAGATTTGCATTTATTTCTCACCGAGATCCTCTACTGACAAGTGAGTTGAACCACCCTAAAAACCCTCCTTCAGCACATCCCAAAGACCTTCAATGAGGTTAAGGTCACAACTCTGTGGTGACCAAGTCCTGCATGAAACTGATTTCTCATGCTCCCTGAAGCACTCTTTGACAGTTCGAACCCAAAGAATCTTGGCATTCTTGTCCTGGAATATGCCCATGCAAACAGGGAAGAAAACATCCATTGATGAAGGATGGAGGTGTAACCTTGCCATTCAGGTAGATTCAGGTACTCAGCTGGCTTTATTTTATTGCTGCATAACGTTGCTGAGCTGTAATAATGATCCAGTCATTGGTTCTTAAGTATTTGCTGATATAAATTTAAAAGGCGTTTTTATTTTTTTTTGCTGGGCAGTGCATACCCATCCTTAATAACCTTCTCCACCAGATGTGTCCAGGTGGTCCTCACCACATTGTTATGTGATGTAACTTCTATTTCTTGATAGTTTTTCAAAATAATATTCCTAAAATGGCATCTGCTTGACAGTTGCGCCAAATGATTTTTCATTAAATGAACAAATGTAAATGCTTTTTACTTTCACCCAAATATATGAAACCCTCGGGCATATTAAAGGTTCATAAAGCTTTAGAGTATTTTAACAATGTTTTTCAAATAGTAACCACGGTTGGACAGCTCCCCTTCATGATATTTTTCACCCTTTAAATGAGCATTAAATTTCCAGTCACAAAATGGGATAAGTGTGTACTTTTGAAAACAATTAATTTCAAGTAAATTTAATTCAGTAAGGTAAGATGTCACATCACTGGCCCAGGTATAGAGCATCCGTTGTTCTTTTCCCAGTTGGTATGCTCTGAAGACCAGAAAAGATCATCTTTTCCATCACTGATTGAGGGAAAACAATCAAAGCACGATTATTCATTAGAGTAAAACATCAATAGACTCCCAATCAGGCCACTTTGACCAATTACAGTAAGTGTTTCTTTTGCAGATGCATGATTTTATTTCGCAGAAGTATAAATACAGGCAGTAGACTTAATTTTTGCAAATATATGCACTGTAGTCTGGGATTTTCACAGTTTTACCTGTGTTGTTACTTTGTGTTCAATATGAAGCTGCACTTATTATAGCAATAGGATTTGGAACATTGTACATTTCCTATTGGTATCGGGCTTTAGCTCTGTTATGGTGTTTAGCAATTGGGGTGGCCTGCAGCATTCAGTATTTTTGGACTGACCACTTAAAAACTCTGGTCAGAAGGGTTTACGGAGAGGTCAGTAAACATAAACAGATGGATGGAATGGATGGGAACACTCCAAAGATGTTGATATTGCATTTTGTGAAATGTATTGTATATTGTTGTGTAATTTTTAAATTGAAACAACAATAAATTCGGCGACTCAACTGAAAAATAAAGTATGTCTTCTTTAACCCTTTTCTCAGCTAATACTTTTTGCAGGTATAACTATCATACATTCATAATACATGTGACTAACCTCCATGCACCCCTCAGGCCAACCACAGGCACTGTCTATGGCAGGGTTATTCAAATCGCGGTCCTCGAGGTCCAATCACTGCTGGTTTTGCAGCCTTCCTTTACCTGTCAGTCAGGTGTGAAGCCTCTGACCAATCAGAATCAGTAATTATTACCTGGGGGAACTGAAAACAAGGCCTGGATTTGGAATCGAGGTCCAGATTTGAACAATCCTGATCTATGGGAAAGCAGGGCTAGAATGCCACCTGCCCACTTATGGGGCTTGTAATTTTAGAAAGGGTGCGGCAGGTGCATGCAGTCCTCACAGTCAACATTTAACATTTGACTTTACACTCTGATTTGATTAATGTATGAAAGATCTGAAGAATTTTGAGCATGACTGTTACTGTACATATTATAACAAATTTTGACCAGATTTGAACTTGACAAATGGACCAGTTATAAGTTAGACAACTCGGGGTGTTTAAAAATATTTTTGTAGTGAGTTTACAAAGTGAAGATATTTCAGAAACTCAGCGTGAATACTTAAAATGGAACAGTGATGAGGTTGTTCACTGTATAAATCCTAACATGTCAGGAAGTATTTTGATAGGACAGGTGCATTTGGTTACATTAGGGTCAAAGATCTTGATAAAACTCTTATTAACTGTAACATTTACCAGAATGCAGACAGGATAATGTACACCACAAACTGTATCATCACCACAGGAAAGAGGTAGGCAGGGTAAGGCACCCGGACGAGGGTGCAGAAGGAAGCATATTAAGGAACAGGAACCAGGGGGTATGAACTAGCGAACAAAACGGAGCAACCAGGGAAGGGAATACCAAAGAATCCCCTGCGCTATTACATCACCAGCAGCAGACTGTAATGTTAATATAAGGCAGGATGGATCCATGCTTTCATGTTGTTTATGCCAAATTCTGACTCGACCATCTGAGTGTAGCAGAAATCAAGACTCATCTGGAAATGGTTTCCCAGGCTTCCATTGTCCAATGTTGGTGAGCTGGTGTCCACTGCAGTCTCAGCTTTCTGTTCTTAGCTGACAGGACTGGCACCCGGTGTGGTCTCTTGCTGCTTCAAGGTTCAATATGTTGTGTCTTCAGAGATGACCTTCTGCACCTTAGTTGTAATGAGTGGTTACATGCTGCCTTTCAATCAGCTTGAACCAGTCTGGCTTCTACCATCAACGAGGCATTTTTTCCCAGAAAACCTCCAGTCACTGGATGGATTTTTTTTTTCATTTTCAGCCCAGTCCCTATAAACCCTAGAGTTGATTTTTGTCTGAAAATTCCAGCAGATCAGCAGTTCCTGAAAAACTCATTCCAGCCCATCTAGTACCAACCATGCAGCATTCAAATTCACTTAAATCAGCTTTCCTCCCAATTCAGGTGTTTGATGTAAATATTAACTGAAGTTCCTGTATCTGCATGATTTTATACATTGTGCTGATATTTTGATATTATGATTGACTGATATTTCCTTCAATTAGCAGTTGAACAGGTACAACTAATAAAGTATATATGTGAGTGTGTGTGTGTGTGTGTGTGTGTGGGTGCAAGCGCACGTGTGAGCGTATGCGTGTGCCCACAATGTGATGAATACCCATTTTTTCCTTTATGGGGACCAGTTTCCAGGTCCCCATAAGGGAAAATTCAATTTAATAAAAATCTGTGACTTCAATGAAAAAACTAAAAATGCAAAAACTCTTGTATTTTGCTTGGTTATTTATGGTTATGGTTAGGCCTGGGTAAGGGTTAAGGTTGTCATAGTTAGCCTTAGAATTTTTCCCATAGAAATGAATGAGTGGTCCCCATAAAGATATGTTTGCCCGACGTGTGTATGTGTGTGTGTGTTTCATAAATTTTATTCCAAGATATATAAGTATTTTGGAGGAATATTTGAAAGGAAAATCCTGTACGGCTGCATTTCGCCAACAAGCTGAAACCCAAAGTTAACTTATAGCAATTAAGGGGAACATAAGAGGTACAAGCTGGACTAATGTGCAGAGTAAAGCTCTAGCAGAGGAGCCAAAAGTACTGTCAGTGAGTCACTGCACATGCTGGGCTAACACCCTCATCGCAGAGGTTTGAGTTTTTATGTATCACAAGTGCAATATTACAGCACCCTCCTTTATTTTACTGTAATGAGATCTAACACCAAGGCAAAAAGACAGAGTTTTGGTTTGAAATTGACTTGATAGTGTCGGACTGCGACCGCACAGTGACAGGACAGTCTCTTGGGTTTCAATTTGAGGACATACACCCCCTCCCCAATCCCTGGCAAGTATTATCTGCCGAGTTTGTGTGTGTTTGCGTGTGTGTGTGTGGGTGGGTGTGTGTGTGGGGGGGGGGTTACCTCATAAGATATGGGACAAATCACACCCCATATGGGTTCAGAAAGTCAATAGCCTGGGAGGATTCTTTAAAATACTGTATGGGGGCCAAATCAAATTTTACACGACAGCAGCACCATGTGTCGTGTTGCATATGTAATGAATGTGGTCTGTTACTGACTATATTTAGATACAGGGACCATATCACTAACCATGAGAAACCAGTCCTGGGGAAGTGGATTTGTTGATACTCATTGTAGCTCTACACATATCTGCCTGATTACCTCCGCGTTCAGTGATTATTAGCGGTTCATTCATCCAAAAGTGTTATGCATCCTTGGTCTCAGGTGATTAATCCAGACCATGGCTTGAAATAAACAACGATGGGAATGCGTCACTGAGAATAATGTGATGCTGTAGAGTTACTAAATGAATGGAGAAATATAGGGGTGACTGGCTTGAATTGTCTCCTGACTAACTGCTGCCATGCCGGTGTATGGATCCAAATTTCGAACGAAATGAAGCAAAAAGCAGAGCGAAATATATGGATCACTGCCAGGCAGATAGTTTCTTTCAACACTGTTTAGGAAAAGCCATACTTGAAGTCTCCAAAGTTGGCTGAGGTTGGGGGTTGAACAGAGTCCAGATCTCCCCCAGTGAGCCAGGCCTCAAATGCTGAAGAGAGGATTAGAACATTCAAACCCCCAAGAAAGGCACATTCCCAGTGTGGAACATTTTACCGCTGCTCCGTCGTTTCTAATACCTTTTCTTGTACCATCGCAGGTAAGATGAACCTTCCTGATTATGAATAACCTGAAACACTAGGAAACCTGGGTTCTGTAGGATTTCCCGTGCTGGGTCCTTTGCTGAGTCCTTTGCTGTGTCACAGAAGTTCCTCTCAGGTAATTCTGCCTGTTGCAAAATAGGAGGTAAAATGCGCAAATATTTCGCTAACTCGATGTTCCCCCAGAGTGGTGCAGTTGGTGCTGCGGCTGCAAACCCCCAAGCGTGAAGATTCCCAGTCCTTGCCCTGTTTGAATGCTTACGTGTGTTTCCTCTCGCAGTCCAACACATGTGGTTAGATGAATTGGCATCTGTGCACTGCCTGCGGTGTTTGAGTGCATCACAGTCATGGTGTCCCTGGCCTTCTGCTTTCTGGAATAGCTCCAGGCTCACTGGGACCATGTGCTGGATAAGCAGTCATGGATTATGATTGAATAGATAGATGGATTTCTCCTGACAGCACATCCATCTTCATTCACATGGGAGCATATCATTACATTTGGTTTATTTCCTCATTTAAAGGGCTATGTAGCATTACATTTGGTTTATTTCCTCATTTAAAGGGCTATGTAGCATTACGTTTGGTTTATTTCCTCATTTAAAGGGCTACGTAGCATTACGTTTGGTTTATTTCCTCATTTAAAGGGCTATGTAGCATTACGTTTGGTTTATTTCCTCATTTAAATGGCTATGTAGCAGTACGTTTGGTTTATTTCCTCATTTAAAGGGTTATGTAGCATTACGTTTGGTTTATTTCCTCATTTAAAGGGCTATGTAGCATTACGTTTGGTTTATTTCCTCATTTAAAGGGCTATGTAGCATTACGTTTGGTTTATTTCCTCATTTAA
>JABFEB020000020.1:7363324-7381714 GCA_019775895.2 Stomatorhinus ivindoensis | reverse complement strand
TATCACGTTATGGGGACATTGTGTCCCCATAAGGATAGGTATACCTGTTCGCACACACACACACACACACACACACATTATGACTTTCCAAATGACAAAGGGCTGTACAATTCGAGTTTTTTCTTATATAGAGGAAACGAGCTCTATGGAAAATTTGTTTGGAAGATGAATGGACAGGTTCATGGAAAAAAAAAAAAATTGTTCCCACCTTCAATTAAGTGATATACTGGAAAACTATTAATTCCTTGGAGTAACTGGAAATAATTCCTGTCATTTATAAGATTCAAACAGCTTTAATTCATTTTAATGAGAAGGAAACATTTTTTTTGTTTGGAATATTTCACATTTAATCATCATAATTCATTTGCTGTGATTACATTATTTTGACCTTTACAAATTTATTAATTTATAAGAAATAAACACCAGGACTACACACACACACACACACACACACTCCCAAAGTTTCTTCCTACTATGGAGTTATCCTTTGCCTTTACTGCCTTTGTCTTACTTGCTGGGATTTTTGGTTAATTTAATGTTGTGCAAATACGCTATAGCCTATAGAAATTAATTATATAAACGCATGTACATATATATAACAACGCATATATATACAGTCACCAAGGACTCAGTCACCGTGACAAATTACTAACATAAAAGGATGGAACGCCAGCAACATCTGCTGGCCAAATATGGAAACAACAGACAGCGCAGGGTGAGGTAGGTACCAATCCTGGGAGATGGTGTTTTTTTTTTTTAAATCTTTTTATATATTTGCTGATTATAAATATGTTGTTTATGCAGCCTAAGCTAAGTGCACTGCAATGGGAAAATGGAGTGAAGTGTCTACCTGTTAAAGTGCACTTCATAAATGCACAAAGAAATGCATAGTTTATGCAGCTGGGAGCTGAAGTGTGAAGCAACTTCATTCGAGATACTGACTCATCCTTGGTAGTTTAAAGCTGATAAAGTCCGGGGACCATTGCAAAATGTATCACCGCCCTCCCCCCAGCAGGGTGTTTATCAAAACCTTAACAATGCGAAAAATAAAAATTCCCCTGGTCAGGCGGAAATCACCACTTGTGCAGTTTGGCGTGTTAAAATGGACCCCTGGAATTCCAGGTAGGAGCTGAACCACAACCTGCCATCATTGTCTTGCAGAGTAGGTGCGCATTCCATGGCAGAGACATCGGCAGAAAGCGTACACCAAGTACACCATCAGGCTGTATGGCACCACGCTGACACACACGATCCCCAGGGTGACCTGCTGAATAACCAGCATGTAGATCCCCAGAGGGAATGACCCAAAGTACAGCAAGCCCAGCAGCCAGACCAGAATCCTTGGCATGTATCTGCAGAGCTGGGAGGGACCACCCTGCTCCACTGGCCTATTAGGGCTGATGGAGATGGAGTCCGGGCTCTGCTCTGCATATGTGTCTGAGCTACCATTCCAGCAGGGGGAGTCTCGGGCCAGGCTGGAGGAGGGGCTTCGGGGGGGCGAGACCACCCCCTTACAATCTGACGGCCAGCATTTCTCTGTGGTCGCCAGCTGGGCTATGATGTTGCAGTCGTCAGGGAGGCCAGCTACCCGACAGAGCGTGATGTCGGCGTCATGGCGACAGAAAGGGCAGCGGAGCCACTGGGGGGTGCCCCCCACACCTAGGATGCTGCTGAGGCAACGGGAACAGAGCCTGTGCCTACAGGGCAGCACTTTGGGCCTGCGGCTCTGTGTGTCGTACCTCTGGCAGCAGATCTTACACTCCAGCTCATCGGCAGCCGCCTTTGAATGCAGTTCTGTTTGAGTAGAGCTCATTTTCATCTCATGTTCTGTCTTAAAAGATGGAAAGATGTCAATCAGACACATTTAAGCAAAACTGGAACGGAAAGACGCCTTTGTAGAAGACGGCTTTATGGGTTGTTGTTTCCTGATAAAATAAGTTTTCAGGTTGGGGCAGGGTGGGTGAAGCAAAAATCCCAGCTTATTTCAATAAGCCTTGCTATATTAAATTACGGTTCAGTACTACGACTGGGGCTTATCTTATCCTGCTCAGTAAATATGGTACTTCGCGCTTCTGGCGCCTGTGTCGTGAAGCAGAATTTCTTGCTTAGCCAGACACTTTGTCAGATTTGAAATTATCATTAATATGATTAATGTGGCTACAGTCTAATTTGATTATTTGTTAATGTTTGCCGTGCTTTGATGTGTACAATAAAGAAAATGTATAAGGAATAAACCTGTATGTCAGCATATAGTAAAGTTCTGATAACGTAGCTGGTGCTATTGTATTTCCTAATGAAGTCTGTCATTAAGATTACTGGCTAAAGATCAAAGACAAGCACAGCTGCTCAGAGAAGCAGACAGACTGGAATTTTCTTCACTGGTTAAATGCCGTGAAAAGAACAAAGGAGCTGTGTTTGGTTTCCTTGGTGAGATAAAGCAGTGTACTTTCAGTATACCTACTCTTCTGCGCTATTCTGCATACTCTTGATTAACACTAATGTGTGTTATGTAAGGAGATTGAATAGCTCCTTTGTAGTCACTAAGCACTTACGTGTCCTTTCACAAGGTTGCACTGATAGAACATTTGTGGTCTTAAAACTCTTATTAAGGAGCTCATTCTCTGTGGGTACAAAGTTTGGCAATTTACCTCATTTTCTTTTTAATTATATTAATTGCAAGAGGTTTGTGGTGATGCTGCAATTTGAAGATACTTAAATGCCTTCCTGAACAGCACAAGCTGCTAATATCTCTAGGGTGCCATAACCTGAGTACTTTGGTTGAAAGAATATACATCAGAATCAGAATACTTTATTAATCCCGGGGGGTTTGATTTTCGTGCACTTGCTCCAGCCAGGAAGTATGACGAGAACAGGGAATTAAGCAGGTATACAGTAACAACAAAAATAAAAAATAAATTAGATAAATAGTAGATAAATTGATAATTTTGAACAAGGTATATAAAAGTGTGTGCAGTTTGTCTTAGAAGCTATAAATGTGCAAGCATTGTGCTTTACATTACCATTAATAGCAGCATATTTATTTTACAATTAATTATTGCACAGTTATTTCACAGTGGTCATATTGGTCATTATACCTCGCAGTTATAATATTCATGGAACGCGTGTTGATGGATTTGCATAAGTTATTGTATCAGTGTACTAACAAGGATAAAACCAGAAGCAGTCTATTGACAATGAGTTACAGACACTGAGGGTGGAGTTTGCTTCAAACAGTATTACAATTGTACTGTCAAATTACGTAGGATATCAAGTTATAACATTCTCCATTATTCTTAGTGCTCCAAGACTAACCCTGTACATTAGATATTTCTAGAAAATAGACAGTGAAGCAGCTGACTTTACTTCCTGAGAAGGTATTAAACCTGATTGAATAGCTCACCTCTAATTCCAGCTACGAGGAGTATGTGTAGGAGAATAGAGGCAGTCCCCCTGCCCTTCTACGTGTCGCTGAGTGAGGGGCCACTTTTAGCTTCACGTGTTAAGCTGTCTGAGGGCTCATTTGTGACACGTTAACCTAGCAACATAAGGGAGGCTGAAATGTCTTGATGGCTGAATGGGAGGAGCAGAGAAACCATGAGGAGGTGACTGTATCTCCCCACGAAGGAGCCCCCAACGCAGCCAGCACGCAGCTGGCGGGGCAACTGTAATGCTGCATTATGTTATAACTGAATGTAACAAATTGAATGATGATAATAATAATGTCACAGATACGCTGGTTTGGAGCAGGGAAGCAAGCACAGGAGTCCAGGGAAGTCGGGTGAACGTGAGGTTCAGGCTGAATAAACATGAAACAAGTGAAAGAGCGGGCTGGGAAAACATACACTGACGCGCACTTGAATACACTGGACTTATTAAACACAGCTAGAAACAGCTGATAACACGGGGATTCCACACGGGGTAGATGAGGGGGCGTGGCACACAAGAGGATCGGCATGATTGAGGCATGACAAATAGGGTAATGTTACCTTATAAAATTATAATGTATTATAAAATAAATTTGTGATATTTTGTCAAGTTATTGCATAATGCGACATTATTACATAATACGTTTTAACAGCTGCCTGTGGGAGTCTGATTGGGTGACAGAATGGGGGAATAACAGCTCCCGTTATGAGTAGAGACAACTCTTCACCTGGGTCACTGTATCAGGGCGGGTAATAATAAACGTAAGGGAGTTTGTGCCCTCACGTGTGTCCTCATGGTATGGCTGAAGAATATGTCACACATTAAAGCTGGTCTTTTTCTTATAGTGATCACAAGAGCAGTGCAGCACGATGGTGCACTGATTCGCACTAATGCCTCACACCTATAGGACCAAGGGTTGAGTCTCTGCCATGGCTCCCCGTGTGGAGTTTGCATGTTCTCCCCATGCTGTTGTGTGGTTTCCTCTGCATGCAGCGCTGGCCCCCCCCCCCCCCCCCACCAATGCAAAAATATGCTGAGGTTTATTGGAGTCACCAAATTGTGTCTGTTTGTTCTGCAATGGGCTAGCACCCCACTCTGAGTTGTTCCCTGCCTTGTGCCTATAACCTCTGGGATAGGGTCTGGACCCCCCTGTGACCCTGAATAGGATAGGGGGTTGCAGGAAACAGATGAATGAAACATAGAAGCTACATCAGTTAGCTTTGGCCCTTCGCCCAAGGCTTTAGGAGAGCAAGGTATGGCTGTTGCCATGGACTCCCCCCATCAACAGCGCTGGAGCATTTTGTTAAGAGTACTTCTACCTAGCTTGGGATTCAACCTAAGAAACATCCAGGCTTTAAAAAGCATTTAACAAATAGTTCCCTACACTGTCTTCTTCTCTGTGGAGTAGGTGACGTTGTTTACAGGGAAGTCAGTCCATTGAGTTAATGATCATTTATCTCCTAGTATGAGATGACAGTGTAACTATATCTTGTATAATCTTGCTCTAAAAAGTAGCTTAATTATTACTTCTAGCAACCTCAATCAACGTTTAACACAGGACACCAAGCCAGAGAGAGAGTTCACTTCCCTTAGTGCACGTTGCTTTCACAGCGGGATCAAGTTTTAGTATCGAGAGATCCAACGAGATACAGGAAACACCGCAGACTGAAACTCCCGCCCAAAAGAGCCCCCGGGGGAGAGGCACGACGGCACCAGAAGCAGGTGACTGCCGACGGGGACGGAAGCTCAGAGGGGTGGGAATTGAACACTGAAAACAGCGGGGTGGGGAACTAAAAGATAAACAGCAAAGATGTGCACACAATGACAAGGGAGCCACTGGGCACAGATTAAGGACCCCTGCAGAGGGGCGGCAGCTCTGGGACTGCCAGTGGCCCCTCAGCTGCACACTGGTCTCCTGCAAACTTCACAAGCCTCAAGAGATAAACCGTCTCTTTCCCAAGCTCACACATGAGTATCCAGGGACATAATGTTCTGCCATCAGTGCATGACAAGCATGAGGGGTCATTCATGCTGAAATCTTTATCTTCCTAGTATTTTCACTGTGAAACAGCAGTTGCTTACAGTACAGTGTTATGCTGCATCCTCTACCAGACTGCCTATGTCACATTAGCAGTGTGTACTTTTATACTGAATTGACTAAATCTCAGGTTAATCAGTGTAAATTTCGTTGATGAAAACTATGACGAAAAGTATTCAGCAACAAAAAAGTTTTACTGGCCAAAACAAGATGATCAAAAAGAATCATTTATAATGCCAAGACCTGTGACAATATACTGACACTTTTGTCAACAAAAGAAAACAAAAGAAAAAGAAACAAAAGAAAAATGTGAAACAGATCCAATCAGAAGTAGCGTCGCACATGATTGGAAAATGTTGGTCTAACTGCTAAAGCGTGTAAACGATGCAGTTCTGTCTCTAAGGTCTCTGTAAACTCGTTATGTCTGTGCTCGGCTTGGGTGACTTTTATCGTGGGGGACCGTATAATCTCTGGATGGTATGATGGTATGAATTATTACCCACCCAAGATCGGTCTGTGCTACAGTCGGTTTTAGGTAGGAAAATAATCATACTGACATTATCAATAAAGGTCCCATTTAATTTGTAAGAAAACAAGGCTCAGACATATGGACATATGAACATCACAATCCTGAAGCACAATGAAATGAATACAAACAAATGGTTTATTTTTCTTTTAATGTGTTTGAAAAGTTCACTCATGAACTGAACTAGGTTTAGAAAGAAGCACAGGCAGTCAGTTTTCACTAGTCAGACATTACATTTTTGAAAGAGGACAGTTAAATTTCTATGTGCTGCTGTTTTTTCTTTTAAGCTGAATGAGGATTTGCCATATGCAACTATTTTGTTTATGACTAAATCCTAGTTTTATTTAAATTTAATTTCATGAAAAATAAAATTCACATACAGCGATTTTTGAATTAGTGCAATATTTCATATTACAACCTTTACAACAACCTGCATCTTTAAAGACTGCATGTTCAAACCTAATGTCCTGCCAAAATAACAGCTTTACAGATGTTTCATTCAGGAATAAAGAGGGGAGGTAGAATCCTGAACGAAATATGAAAATGATGGCTTAATATATTAGTTTCAATGACTGCATGTATGGCAGATTAAGCCAAGTAAATTTAAAGCAGGTTTAATCGACGAAGTACTGTGTAATTTTCTTCGACTAAAACTAAGAAAAAACTTTTTAAAAATCACGATTAAAAGATAATTAAATTGCATTTTTGTTAAAAGACTAAGACAAAAACCAAATCAAAATACACTGTAAAACTTACACTGGGGTAAATAATGTACAGGGTTAGGGGCACTTTCTTTGATCTTGCTGAAGTCCATGGTGAGCTCTGGGCAAAGTCCATGGAAAAGTAGGAGCACTGGGTTAGGTGCTGGTCTGCCCTCACTTCTGCAAACGCTTACGTTCCTGACGCTGATCAGCATGGGGAAAGATGCCATTCAGAAGAGGAAGAGAGACCCCAGCGACTCAGGGGCCCCGAATGGATGCCACCAAACTCTGGATGGTGAGGACAGAGTGCGTGGGCCTGCGCTACACAGAGATGTAAGTACGGCAGCTTGGGAGGGACCTGTTGAGTTTCTACTTCCTTATAACAGTTAGTGCATCATATAATCTCTTACTGAGTCTCAAGTTCATCTGCACTCCAGGAATCCTCGGCCGTTATAAAGTGAAATCATGAACAAAAGTGATCTTTGCCTCAGCTTTGCTGATCACGTGTCTTAATCCATCATGTCAGGTACCCACTGTTATCTCTATTTCAAATGTCTCTCATGTTATAAATAGTTATACTATACAGAGGGGTGATGGCCATGATTGCAGGGGGCTGAATCCATCACAGGGCACGAGGCTGGGTACACCCTGGATGGGATGCCCGTCCATCATTTGGCGTAGAACTGGGCACATCCTGGATGGGATGCCCGTCCATCAAAGGGCACGGGACTACAGTAGGTACACCCTGGATGGGATGCCTGTCCATCAAAGGGCACGGGACTAGGTACACCCTGGACGGGATGCCAGTCCATCACAGGGCACAGTGCTGGGCACATCCTGCATGGGATGCCAGTTCATCACAGGGCATAGGGCAGGGTACATGCTGGACAGAATGCCAGTTCATCACAGGGCACGGGACTGGGTACACCCTGGATGGGATGCCAGTTCATCACAGGGAACAGGGCAGGGTACATGCTGGACGGGATGCCAGTTCATCACAGGGCACAGTGCTGGGGTATTCTTCAGACAGGATGCCAAATTTAGTATTAATCCTTGGACTGAATTTACCAGCATTATTCTGCTATCACTGCCTTTGCTCCAACAGGTTGGGCTCTTCAGTGGAATCTGCCTGATTGTGGGCAGTATGATCGGCTCAGGCATCTTCATGTCCCCGAGAGCCGTGCTGGAGCACACTGGCGCCGTGGGGCCGTGCTTATCTGTTTGGGCTGCATGTGGCGTTCTGTCCACACTGGGTGAGCAGAGCTAGAGAGGCACAATGCATGCTGGGAATAGCAGAGCTGAGTGAAAACACAGACTCTGATCAGCTAACTATGTGTGTGTCTAGGAGCTCTTTGCTATGCAGAACTCGGCACCATGATCAGGCAGTCCGGGGCAGAGTACTCCTACCTGCTGGAGGCGTTCGGGCCCCTCACTGCCTACCTGTTCTCCTGGATGTCCATCGTCGTCCTGAGGCCTGCATCAGCGGCGGTCAGTGCTCTCACTATTGGAGAATATGCTGCGGCGCCGTTCTATCAAGGATGCAGCCCTCCAGTGCTGGTCGTCAAGAGTCTGTCTGCCGTCTCCATCTGTAATTATTTTCATATAGTATCTTTCACTACACAGTCACCTCAAGGCACTTGATAAGCATGTGTGGCAATCTATTAGCGCATCATGAGGCCCCCAGCCCACGGTAATGCAGCTCTACGCTACCTGCAGTAACACGCTACCTGCTGTAACACGCTACCTGCTGTCTGCTACCTGTCCTAGTGCTGATCCTCCTGGTAAATTGCCAGAGTGTGAAGCTGGTCAGCTACGTGCAGAACTTCTTCACTGTGGCCAAGCTCGTCATCATTTTTGTCATCACAGTGACTGGGATTGTCCTGCTGGCACAGGGTACCTGTGGATACGGTTTTGGTGATTTATATTAACAGCATTATCCCAGTAATGTAACTATGCATTGTATCGCATTTGTCAATATTCTCGGCCAATTTAAAGCTTTAACCTTTTTAATGTTTTTTTTAAGGACATGTATGACTTGTATGATTTACTGCTAGAGTACTTTGTTTTTCCTTGCAGGGAACACACAGAACCTTACAAATGCATTTGAAGGTGTGTCATTGTTACCTGGGAAGCTTGGCTTGGCCTTTTACAACAGCCTCTGGGCTTATGATGGTTGGTGAGTCGGAGTTTCTCTCCTCATTAATCAAGGCTCTAGTGTTGAGTTTATTATTGTTTTCTATCTCATAGTATGTTTAACTTACCCAATAAATACAGTCCTTTTGTTTCACTGTTGTGACTTTTTTTCATCTCTCTGAAAGGAATCAATTGAATTGCATAACAGAAGAGCTCAAAAATCCTTCTAGGTACGTGTTCCTTCCCGATAGAATATCCTATGACCTTTTCATGACTGGCATACAGTACCAATCAAAAGTTTGGATGCACTTACCTAAAGAAAGGTTTGTTTGTACTATTCTCTGCATTTCAAAATAATTACAAATTCGTCAAAACTATGAAATAACACTTATGGGATTTTGCACTGACCAAAAAAGTATTTAAAAACATATATGCAGCCGTGGAAAAAAGGGACCATCTCATATATTTTTTTTAAATATGCATTTTTAAATCCTGGTTTAATCGTGGTTCTGCAGGCAGAAGGCTACGCTGAGCAGCAGGTTGCTTCCATGTTCAAAATTTCTAAGACAGCAGTACAGAAGAATAAAGTGAAGCAGGAGACGTGACCCGAAACCAGACAGGTAAAGGGAGGAAGCCACTTTCGAATACTAAGGGTGGCTGTTAACTTATCCGACAGTTTCTCATAAATCGGAGGATGACATCAAATGACGTACAATAGGAACGGGAAACATTAAGTGCAGGTGTGAAGTGCACTGCTAGGACAATTTGTATCAGGCTCCTAGAAGCAGGACTGAAGACCCATGAAGCAAGGAAGATGCCTTTCATAAATGAGAAACAGAGATGAACCCGGCAGCAGTTTGCAAAAATAAATAAATAATTGTATTTGTTTTGCCACAGACACACACTCATAAATTGAGAAATGAATGGCACTAAAAATTGTGCTGTGGTCTCAATTTCTTCCATGGCTGTATATATAATTTGTTGGGAAGGGGGACAGCTCTGTGGGTTGCGACTCAGGTTGATGGTTCAAATCCTGTGATCGCAGAGTGATTCCACCATTGGGTCCTGGAGCAAGGCCCTTAACCCCATGACTGTCCCTGCTTTCTCCTCTATACCGGTCTCGTGAGGTGACCTCCTGGGATGCTTTTCCAGCTGTCCTGAAGGCGGTCCTTCATATGCTGAACACTTACCGGTCAGTTTTGGTTCACTTTCTGGTCAAACTTTTCCTGAACCATCTGCACTCTATTTAGCTCAGGTTGGCTAGTCTTGTGATGTGACCCTATCACTCTCCTATGCAGGTGGCTTGGTGTGTCCAAACTTTTGATTGGCACTGTACGTTATACAAAAATGTCATGAGCCAGTAGAACCTGCTGCCCAGGGTGGGGGAATTTATGATAGTTAATACATGTGTTGTCCATCTAGGAACCTGCCGATGGCCATCTTCATCGGAATCCCGCTGGTCTCTGTCTGCTACATCCTGGTGAACATAGCGTACCTCACCGTTATGACTCCCACGGAGATGCTGCAATCTCCGGCGGTGGCTGTGGTGAGCGTGTAACCATGGAGATGCTGCATGGTTACTCTCCGCAACAAGGACTTCTAAAACCAGTACCGAAACCTTCATTATAGAGCATTATACTCACAAGCACTGATATGTAGATTCAAGATTTTATTTGTGACATGCACAATTATACTGGTAGTTCCAGTTAAATGAAACTCTAGCTTGCTCTTGTTATAGTGAAGTAAAATTCAGTTGGGGGAGAGTAGTAGTAGTAGGCTAAAAACAAAAATGTCAATGTGTCCTGCCCCGATCGTCCGCTCCTTTCTTGTGCCACGCCCCCTCGTTAACCCCGTGTGGAATCCCCATGTGACCAGCTGTTTAAGGTTGTTTTCATTAGTCCTCTGTATTTAGTCCACGTTTCAGTTTGTTTCCCCAGTCCGGTCATTGTATTGTCCGTCTGCGTTTTGCCTGCCTTACCTGTAATTAAACTCCGTATTCCCCGATACCCTGATGTCTGTGCCTTTGTCTCCGTTCCGTCCCCTCACAGCACGACAATATTATTATAATTAAAGGTATTAATTGTGTATTATTCATATTAAAATAATTAATAAGAAATATTCATATTATTAATATAATATTCATATATACTTTGCTCTGAATTCCTAAGACTTTTGGTGACAGAGTCCTGTACCCATTTTCATGGATCGTCCCTCTGTTTGTGGTCTTATCTTCTTTTGGAGCTGCCAATGGTTACGGTTTAACTGGTGGACGGTAAGGGACGGTAATTTGAACATGTTTTACTTGAGAAAAGATTTCAGGGACAGAATGGTGTAATTTCAGAAGAGAAGACATTCTCTGACATCTGACCTGTTGACTACATGCCCACTCTCTGACGCAGGCTGACCTACAGAGCAGGCAGAGAGGGTCACATGGTGAAGATATTGTCCTTCATCAGTCTGAAGCATCACACTCCATCTCCTGGTGTCATCTTTAATGTAAGTGGTGCCCTGTTTCTATGCTGATGTGATCACGGTGACCTGGAAATGGGTGAACTGCATGACCTTCTGACCTCACCATGTTCTTGACTTCAAGGGAATTCTGTCGATGTTCTACATACTCCCAGCGGACATCGATAGCTTGATTAACTACTGTAGCATTGCTCAGTGGGCTTTTTACGGACTGACTGCTGCAGCTCTCATCATTATGAGAGTTACCAGGAAAGACATGAAGAGACCATTCAGGGTAAGGCTGAAAGCAGAATATGCCAGCAGCTGTCAGACAGGTCCATCATTCATTTCTGAATAACACACAACTGCTTTTGTCATACTCAGGTACCACTGGTTATTCCAGCTGTCTTGATTCTGATGTGTGGGTACCTGGTGCTGGCTCCCATCCTGGAAAAGCCCCAGTGGGAGTATTTCTACTGCATTGCTTTTGCCCTGAGTGGACTGATACTTTACTTCCCATTTGTTCGCTGCAAATTAAGCTGCTTGAAAAGGGTCATGAGTAAGTAATCAAAGTACATGATGACCCTGAAATTGTCTTTTCATAGTAAAAGCATCTTCCAGTCGTCTCATGTTGACCACATCATTTCCACATTCAGTGTTCCGCCATGAACATAAGTAGCTTCCCGTGATCATATAGTCCCAACCAAGAACAAAATCGAGAAAATTTCAAAGAGGTTAAGAGGAAATACACTGGATAGCTCATTGAACAAGTTTAGCATTGGCAACCTTTGTTAGTTTGCAATGTATATTTCAGCCAGCATCTCCTCTGTGTTCTGACCCTGCAGGACCACTCACCATACATCTCCAGCTGCTAATGGAGGTGGTTCCAGCAGAGGCAGCTGAGTGACAGTGGAAAGTGAACCTTCACATGCGCAATATACACGAATGTCACAATATGTGAATAAAAACACTGTGACACAAACAAACTGTGTCTTTGGCAGTGGTGTCAAATCCAATCTCAGCTGCCATTCATTTATTTCATTGCTCTAATTATGACCAGTTAACCATTCATCCAGACCCTGGTCCAGCACTTCACCTTACAAAGATGAAGATCTCCTATATGCCTGAAATGTATCTTTCCCTAAGCTCTTCCTATCACTCGTCCCTTCAGACTAACTACTGTCAAAACACTAGATGATAATAAATAATATTAACCGTAACACCAACTCCACAGCTATGGATAGTAATCCTAAGTGCTGTCAGTATCACTGCCATATAGTATAGGCATACAGATTACTGAACAAATTCATCCCATATTTTTATTGCACAATATTCTGTTTTTCATTATATATTACAGTATGTGTACTCACGCTAGATTTAGGAGGCAGCGCATGGTTCATTGGGTTAAGTCTCTTTGATTGGAAAGTCACTGTGGGCTGTTGAGCTATAGGCCCTCAGCCCCCTGGGCACTGTTATGGGTGGCTACCTTTCTGCTTGATCTCACCTATGGAGAGGAAATTGGGGTAGGCAAAAACAAAAGTTCCCCACGGGGATCAATTAGGGTATAATCTTTTCAATGTACACATTTCCACTGTGTACTGTAGTGATAAGCCAGGTGTTCTAACGAGTTGAGCTACTTTGTCGAGTTAGGCTACCGTAGCGATGACTGACAGCCCTAACTCTAACCATAACCCTAAGCCCTAAAACCTAAACCTAATCGCAAGACCGTGGAACTACACATGCGCAGAAAGGCTCGGTCTACATGTCTTCATATGTAGCGTTCGTCGATAGAACATCGGGTTAAATGCAGCTTTGTGAAACAGTTATAAACGTCTTCCAAATGTGCAAACGCAATTTAATATTTGTGTTGCACATTTATATTGACGGAACTTCGTCTTTTCCCCCTTAGAATAGAAGCAAAGAGTGGTGCGCGCTCCCGGCAGGGGGTGCATTTCACGGCAGGGGTGCAGAATTCGGCACAACACCGGTACCCACCCGGCCCGTTATGAGAGACAATCAGCACCACCTGACCAGCAGAAATATGCAATGATCAACCATTTGAACCCAACCTGACACACACACCGCTAACATTCTCCTGCATAGCGAAAGTGTCTATATTACTGAGTAAGAACAAGCGTTGTCTTATTTATTTCTTATTTCAAAAAGGACAAGCACTGGTGAAACACGCGTACTACCTGTGACCAAGCGCAGAATTTGGTCGCAAAATACAATGGCAGTTGTATGTCATGATATGTTGACATGATAAATTATTGCCATTTTAGGTCTGCTTCTGTTTTTAGTATTGAAACACACACCTTAATTTAAATAAAACCGCACTGATATATACACGTAAACCGCCGATTTTCTAAGTGGCCAAAGCCCCGACTCTCGTCATATATCGAATGACGGAAGCAGAAAAATATTATAGGTTCGGAACTAGAAATTCACAAAGCAAGAGAGAGAGGATTTTTGTTCGCGACTATCCATTCTTTGCTATAATGCTTGAACATCATGTTCTAAGTTAATGGTTATTTTAGGCTATTCAGTTTTTACATACGCATTTAGGAGCGTACCGAATGACTGGCGGATTTCGGGACAGCCATAGTCAGCGTCCATTAGTGCAGAAATGCGTCCGTCATTCGATATGCTCCCGATAAGTCAATATGAGAATGCGCCAGAGTGCGTTTTTTTAGTATTTATAATTCTTTCTTTAATCTTTAATTCGCACAGAAAGATCCAGCTGAGTTGAAGTTGAGCGCGTCTGTTCCCCGGACAGGTGGACTATACTAACGCGGTATCTCCAGGTAAGCTGCCCCTAACCCGCCCGGGCCGAGTTTTTCGGGCCGGCGCTCGCATGACTGATGTAATAATGTAATAATTTTTTTAATGGCACTTTGTCAGTCGTGCACACTATGTTATACGTACATAGAAGCTGTATGCACCAGAAATTCCCCAGAGATCGATAAAGTTTATCATAAGAAACTGTTTAATTGGGGGGGTCCCTTCTTCCGGGTACTCTGGTCACCCCCAGTCAAAAAAAAAATGATGAGGCCGATTGGATTTAGCAAATCACCCGGAGGAGTACTTGTGTGATCGTGCACTGCGGTGGGTTGGCCCCCCATCCTGGGTTGTTCATTGCTTTGCGCCCGTAGGTTCCGGAACCGGCTCCGGACCCAGTGACCCTAAATAGGATAATCGGTTTTTGAAAATGGACGGATGGGTGGACAGATGGTTTAAGTCGGAGAGAGGTTCTGTGGGCCGCCAGGCAGCGGAAAACAGGTCTATGGGCGTCAGCGGACACCTTGGTATGTTGCACCTATTACAACGTTTTAGTGACTCTTTATATATTTGCAAACTAGTTGGCTCTATCGTCGGCTGCTTTGGAGCCTCCGGTGGAAGAAACCGTTAAAAAAACAGTTTTAAACGGCTTCTTCTATCGAACGCCACACATCAATCGTATCCCTGCGCAGAAGACACGAGCACCGCTGCGATTTCGTTGTAGTGATGGAAAGTTCGGGTCCAGTTTACAGAACCGGTTTTTATCGAACTGTCCGTTTAAACGAATCGAACGTTACATCCATAAACCAACACCGAAGCCACAGAATACAACAAATGCTGTTCGCAACGACTGTAGGGATCGGCACATGTACTAACCGGTTCTTTTAAATGTGAAAACCGGTTCAAAAGAACGATTCGTTCACTAGTCGAATATCACTGTTCCGTTTTGCGCAGTTGTACGACGGGTGTGTGGAATTCGGTAGATGAACATTTTCAGTTTTTTTACTGCCGGTGCATACGAATGTGTAACGATAGGCAAGTCGGGGGACCTTAACATACAAGTTACACGGCCTGGTGTGCATTTATCTGTATGTGCAGGGGTGTAGAATCTGGCCAGGAATGCCTACCCCCCAGTATTTTATTTGGATTCAGTCAATTCAATGAAAAACGTATTTAAATAAATCTGTCTAATGCCCCAATATCAAAGTCTCCTACATCTTTGTATGTATATATCTGTTTGTGTTTATGTATCGGTCTGTATGTACATCAGTGGGCCAAAACATTATACCTACCCCTATGTGAAGTAAGTAATGTTGACTAGTAAAATTGTGCATGTTGAGGTCTTGGATATGTGTGTGTGAGAGAGAGTGAGCATAAATCCCTTGAGATGCATCCACTAACTTTGAGCTTTGGGCCTCAGGCAGCATGGAAGCAGGTGGCACACTGCTGGAAATCGATATTTTAAAGGTATGTGTGAAACGCTACTGTCTGACAGTAAAACACTTGATCTTCGCTTAGTCCGATCACAGGCTCCTCTCATCTGCCTTTCGCTCATGTAGATCGAGGACCCCAGCTGCTTCTGGGGCAGGATTGTCAAAGGTGCTGGTGTGTGTGTAGAAGACCAAGAATATCAGAAGCTGCAGGTCAAAATGAACCTCTTCTACAATGAGGTCAACCTGGATGTTCAAAAACTGAAACCTCCATTGCTGGAGGAAGGCCAGGTACTGTACTAACAGGAGTCTTAGCTGGTGCCTGGACCCTGCTATCTTTAGATGTTTTTTTAGAATAATAAATTACAGCACCGTTCTGCTTGGACGTTGCACTGCAGTTAGATACCAGCTGTGTGGGCCTGGACAGGCCTGGTCATTCATTCGAGTTGTCCTTCCCTCACTTCTTTACCAGGTAGTTCTTGTGCATTGTGTTTCTCTTGGGTTGTCATGTTGCTGAGAAATGGACTCCTTAATCATTAGTCAGCCTTCAGAGTGTGTTGTCATAGCCATGCTATTTGAAATTTGCCTTGAATTTTGGAAAAAATCTCCAGCTGATCCACTAACAAAGCAAACCCATGCCTCTTACACACACACCCACTCTGTGCCATTTAGATATTTTAGATTCTGACTTATTAGTGCGTAAGATCGCTTCTGCTCTTGTTAATAGGCATGCAAATACTTTTTTGAAGCACAGGTAATGTGCAACTGTTTATTTTGGAGTTGAAGGCTGCTTGCAGTTTGCCAAATGATATGCTTTACTTGAAGTCTTTACATTTCCAATTTTGTGATCATTCTCATGTGTCCCACACTGCCCTACCCTCTTCTGCCCTGCCCCACCACGTCCTGCTTTCTGTTGTGCTCTGCCCCCTACCCACCCCACCCTGTCCTGTTCTGTCCTGCCCTCTCCTGCCATGTCCTGTCCTGTCCCGTGCTACCGTTTCCTGCTGTGCTCTGCTCTACTCCGCCCTGACCTATTCTGCTCTACACTGTCCTGCCCTATCCTGTCCCTCAGGTGTGCATCGTCTATTCCACCGCCATGAGGAGCTGGTGTAGGGCTGTTATGGAGTCCCTCTTCCTGAGCTCTGCTGGCTCCCAGCTCTTGTGTTTTCTACTGGACCACGCTGAGCATGTTATTGTCGACTCTGACAGGCAAGTGACAGGAAGCCTTTACTTGGCAAATAAGGATTAAATCCTCACACGGGGTATGGTCAGATGCAGATTTACAGAATTACAGAAGAATGAGTGCCTCTCTTTCTCCATACATTCATTTTCTCGTGATATTATTTTGGTGCACGTTTAGACAACACTTGAGTTTCTCCTCCTTTTCCACAGCATTCGAGCTCCTCTGGAAAAGTTTCTCCTGCTGCCATTCTGGGTGAGGCGCTTCCAGCTGGCTGGTATCTACCCCCTGACTCTGGAGGTGTCTGCCTGCCTGCAGAAAGCCACACTAAAGTAGGTGATGGAGTCTGTTGTTCTCCACTGTGTTTAAATGTGTGGAATTGGATGCTTCTTTATTGCTGTCCCTTTGCCCCCTCAGACGTGCAGCGTGCTGGGACAGTTCGGCCACACGCTACCTGCATGAGCTCATTCAAGGTACACCTGGTTCCACTTTTATTTAACCAGAATCTCAGGCCTTTTAATATTCCTTCTAAATTGAACCTCTTTAAATGCTGTTCCCGGCAGCTTCTACCCTGAAGGAGGCTGTCGTCTATGATCAGAATGCGGAGTCTACTGCTGTCCAGCTTTATCTCACTATCAGGGACATAAAGGTGCTAAAATCTCGATGCGTCACTGGCCTTGTAGCATCGTGGCCGTGGAAATGCCTGCTCTTCACATACCTTCCTCACTTTGTGCTAATTCCTGTAGTATATGAGAGGTTAAACAATTTTGGGTAATTTCAGGTATTTTTCACTTTAAAGCTGTAGGGCCATCAGTTCTTATCTCTCCTTGCAGATCTGCGTAAATGATGAATTTGTGACAAAGAGGTTTGCGTGTTTCTCAAGCGCGAGACCTGAGCAGAGCTTGCAGGACTATGGTGCCAATGCGCTCCTGGTAGCCTCCAACACTCTCGCTTCTGGGAAGTCTCCTTTGCGTGTGCAGAATGACTACATGGATGTCCAGTCTGGTAAAGACTCATGGGATCTCTACAGTGTTGCCTTTGAAAAAACCCTTTTGCTTGACTGTGCTGTGTAATAAATGTTTGTATTTTCAATCTAGGGACAAGCCAGAATGTGGAGATCACATGTGAGGAAAAAGACGGGGTTGATTTTTGGTCAGGGGGTAATGCACAGAAGGTTCCAGAAAACCACGTTCTCCACCTCTCCCCTGAGGGGGAACAGGTTACTGCGGTAGGGCTTACAGAATGGAATATCTTTTCTGTCTTTGTGCATGTACAACCAAACTCTGTCTGCGTTCTCCACCAATACTACATAATTGTTGTAACGATACCAAAATTTCAACCTCGATACTGATACTACTTTAAGTATCATGATACTACAACAAAAGCAATGCAGAAAAAGTTAAATATTGTTCATCATAAATTAGAATTTATGTCACTGATTTTCAGGAGACTTATTTCAAATGCTTTTAAATTGATTTTTTAATTTTATTTTATTTTAATAAATGAAACCTCACTCCACTCCAACACACACCCTAATGTTGCCAAGCATCATATTATGATGGCTCTCATTCAATCAGTTACAAGGAGAATGATAGTATGTTCTATAAAATTCATAAAGGTTATACACTCACCTAAAGGATTATTAGGAACACAATACTAATACGGTGTTTGACCCCCTTTCGCCTTCAGAACTGCCTTAATTCTACGTGGCATTGATTCAACAAGGTGCT
>JABFEB020000020.1:7348478-7363224 GCA_019775895.2 Stomatorhinus ivindoensis | reverse complement strand
GTCTGGCACCAACAACCATGCCACGCTCAAAATTGCTTAAATCACCTTTCTTTCCCATTCTGGCATTCAGTTTGGAGCTCAGGAGATTGTCTTGACCAGGACCACACCCCTAAATGCATTGAAGCAACTGCCATGTGATTGGTTAATTAGATAATTGCATTAATGAGAAATTGAACAGGTTTCCTAATAATCTTTTAGGTGAGTGTATCTGCTCCTGATTGTAATGCACTTCCGCCTTATCGTTATTAAAATGCGTGTGAGGGAGTAGAGTACTGTGTGTAAGGAGAGTATTGGATAGGAGGACCATTATGGGTGCAATTCATTATATGGATTTTGACATGACACTGTGCTGACAAATGGGGTTGAATGGACAAAACTTTAAAACATATTTCTTCTTCCATTAAACTCATCACCATTACTTTCCATTACGAAAAGATAATGAAATAAGCACCATAAATATTATAGCAAGTTTCTTTTGCCGTCTTCCATTCATCCGAATTAATACAGATGTAGATGTACAGTATATGACTTAAAATAATAATCAGTAGTCATTTGGTTTAAAATAAGAAAGCTATGTATTCCCCATCTCCCCCCCCCCCCCATTCTAAGCCCAACTGCTCCCATACCCTCTCTTAATCAGGTTCACCAGATTTGCATCTGTGGCTGTACTTCGTGTGACTATTAAGTTACAATACTTCAGTTATGGTGCGATTTGTCTCAATATGAAATTGATTCCAGATCATCAACTATAACATTTTTCCTGAGAAATTTAAAAAATATCCACCAAAATACTTTGAGTTACTGTGTTCATAAGATCGAGTATCTTCTGCAGCCTTCCTTTACTTCCTGCAGTTTTACGGCTTCAATTTTGGTGTGATTTGTCGGAAATGAGGTATAAATCTTCATCCATATAATGTTCATGTGATAGTAAGATCCATCAACTACTCTGGAGTGGATGCATTTAGGAACAACAGAAACTGAGCCACAAAGTGACAGACCACATAAAGTGACTCAATAACTGTAAAGTTATGGACTTCCATGGCTGAATAGCTGCATGCAACCTTGTCATCACCAAGCGTCAGATGCAGTGGTATAAAGCACGCTGCCACTAGACTCTATAGCAGTGGAAACGTGTTCTCTGGCAGTTTAATGGATGAGTCTGGGATTGACAAATGCCTGGAGAACGTTACCTGCCTGACTCCATTGTGCCAACTGTAATATTTGGTGGAGATGGGATGATGATATGGGGTTGTTTTTTAGGGGTAGGGCTGGGCCCCTTAGTTCCAGTGAAGTGAACTCTTAATGCTTCAGTATAGCAAGACATTTTGGACGATTCCATGCTTCCAACTTTGTGGAACCATTTGGCTAAGTCCTGTTTCTGTTCCAGCATGACTGTGCCCCAGTGCTCAAAGCAAGGTCCATAGAGACATGGTTGGGTGAGTTTGGTGTGGAATAATTTGACTGTCCCACACAGATCCCTGACTTTAACCCCATCAGACACCTTTGGGATGAAATGGAATGCAAATCGTGAGCCAGGCCTTCATATCCAACATCTCTGCCTGACCTCACAAATGGGCAAAAATCTTGTAGAAAGCTTTCCCAGAAGAGTGGCAGCTATTATAACTGCAAAGGGGGGACCATCTCCATACTGATGGTGATGGATTTAGAATGGGATGTCATAAGGTTTCTGTTGGTGTAATGGCCAGGTGTCCCAGTACTTTTGTCTGTGTAGTGTATGTCCCAACTTGAGCTCTTCAGTTGGCAAACCAACACCACTTGGAAATGACTCCACTTTGAGAGAAGTGTCACTCCAGACATTTCTCATGTGTGGTTCCCCAAAGGAATTAACTGCCAAACCATGTTCAGTCATCAGATTTCATTTCTCCCTTTGAGATGCACCTCAAGGCCCATCTGTTCAGTGATTTTCTCTAAAGCCTGGGCCTGCGTTCATAGTGGGGTACCGCAGGGTTCAATTTTAGGACCACTATTTTTCCTAATTTACATTAATGATATTGACACCAATACATACAGTGAACTGGTTAAATTTGCAGATGACACCAAGGTGGGTGGTGTAGATGATACTGATCTAGCAGCAGAGAGGTTACAACAGAATCTGGATTTAATTAGCGACTGGGCTGATACTTTGCAGATGAAATTTAACACAGATACATGTAAGGTAATCCATGCAGGGAGCATAAATATAAAGTACAGATATTTTATGGGTTCCACTGAAATAAAGGTAGCTGATTATGAGAAAGACCTCAGTGTGTATGTTGATACTTCCATGTCCCACTCTCATCAATGTGGGGAAGCAATAAAAAAGGCCAGTAGAATGTTGGGTTACATCTCTAGGTGTGTGGATTTTACGTCAAGGGAGGTGATGTTACATTTATATAATTCCTTGGTAAGACCTCACCAAGAATATAGTGTGCATGTTTGGTCACCAAACCTTAAGAAGGACATTGCTGCCTTAGAAAAGGTGCAACGCAGGGCTACGAGAATAATTCCTGGTCTTTGAGGAATGTCTTATGAGGAGAGGTTAGCTGAGCTGAATCTGTTTAGCCTTGAGCAAAGGAGACTAAGGGGGAACATGATCCAGGTCTATAAGATACTAACGGGTCTGGATGCTATTCAGCCAAATGGCTATTTCAGTATTAGTCTAAATACTAGAACTTGTGGCCATAAGTGTAAATTAGTGGGAGAACATTTTAAAACAAATTTGAGGAAGCACTTTACACAGCGTGTAGTTAGAGTATGGAATAGTCTTCCTGCTAGTGTAGCGGAAGCTAAAACCCTGGGTCCTTTAATCAGAGCTAGATAAGATTTTAACAACTCTGAGCTATTAGTTAAGTTCTCCCCGAATGAGCTTGATGGCCTGAATGACCTGCTCTCGTTTGTAAATTTCTTGTGTTCTTATGAATGTTTTTGGTGGTGTGGTCGAGCTGGACTTTAGCTGGGTTTGTTGCTTCTTGCCTGGTTAAAATGGTTAAATGCTTCGGGATGCAAACTGTTCCTCAGTCTGGATATGTGGAAGTAGCTGGTCCTATAGTGCCATCCAGAGCTAGGTGGTGACAGGGGTGATGATCCCGGCCATCTTAAAGCACCTCGGGACTGCTGCTTGTGAAAGAGACATGCTAAAGAGGCTGGTGAGCGCCCCAGCCGAGGGGGGTGCTGTGTGGCTCAGCACGCTAGGAGGCCGTGCTTGTGATCAAAAGGTCACTGGTTCGAATCACAGGGCTTGGCCAAGTGATGGTTCTGCTGGGCCCTCGCCATGACCTTTAACCATTAATTGCTCCAGCACCTGGCTGACAATGTTTTCTTAACTTTACATGGCTTTGACGTGAGCATATGGCAGTGTACAGCTCTCTGCTTTATAGGGGCGTGTAGCGCATGACGGGCTGACAGGGGCTGAGGGGGAGAGCCGCAGCAGTGGCAAGCAGGAGAAGCGGGAGAATGGCAGGTAAACTAGGCACCCCAACATCACGTCACATTCACCGTCAGTTATTGTGCTTTTAATAACTTTACTGAGCAGAAGTTCTTCATCGAAGAATTAATCTGCGGCTCTTTTTTTTTGTCTCCAGCCACGCTGAATTGGCTCCAGAGACAGGAACCTCCCATGCTGAGGAACTGTCTCAAAAATTAAACTTGTTAAGGTCAGAAGCTTAATTATATTTGTTTTTATATTAACTTAATTTTTGAAATCTCACTCAAGGTTGCAGTATGTTGTGAAATATTTCTCATTTGTTCTTAATAGGTTTTTTTGGTTTTTAAATCCCATCTCAAAAACTGGATTTGTTCCCAAGGTGAGTTTTTTTTTTTTTTACCAAATAACATGAATGTTGTTCGTACTGAAGTAGCGTGCTTGTGTTTCCCTCTATGGTGTCACACACACCCTTTGTAGTGTGCTTGTGTTTCCCTCTATGGTGTCACACACACCCTTTGTAGCGTGCTTGTGTTTCCCTCTATGCTGTCACACACACCCTTTGTAGTGTGCTGGTGTTTCCCTCTATGCTGTCACACACACCCTTTGTAGCGTGCTTGTGTTTCCCTCTATGCTGTCACACACACCCTTTGTAGTGTGCTTGTGTTTCCCTCTATGGTGTCACACACACCCTTTGTAGTGTGCTTGTGTTTCCCTCTATGGTGTTGCATGCACCCTCTGTAGTGCACATGTATTTGCCTCTGTGGTGTCTTGTAGTGTGCTTGTATGAGCCGTTCTTTTCAGGACAACCCTGAGGAGGTGGTGTCGATGGAGGGGGGAGGTTCAGTAATGCTCTCTGATGGATCGTCCAGCACAGTGGCTGCCTGTGTGGGGTATGATCATGCATATTACCCCCACTCAAAACATGAATTTGCGAGGACCCCTTTAGGTCTACAAAGAGTTACTATGCTAGATGGGACAGGAGGTTTCAAAGTGACTTTCTGAGTGGGGCCCCAGAATCGACAACACTCGTCCCTGAACGAGATTTTGTTTTATTTGCAGACTCTTGTACTTTTTACCTGGATTTTTTTAGTTTTTCTTTCTTGTTGGAGAGTAGATATGTGAAGGGAAGGTCCTCATTTAGATAGTGATAGTGCTGCGAATGTCGGCAGAGGTTCTTTGCAGCCTTTGTCGATTTTCGTAAAGCGTTCAGCTCAGTTGATGGAGTTGCCCTGTGGGACATTCTGAGACTTGGCACGTCTGACATACTCCGTATATCTGCCTGGGGGATTGGCTGGGATCCTGAGTAGTTTTGCTGTGTGGTGGGTGCGGCAACATGCTGCATCAGTGCATGCACGCCGACCTGACCCTGTCAAAATAGTCACAGAAACTCACAGATGACACAAGCCAAAAACAGGTTGTCATAGTTGGGATTAGGGTTATGCCCATAGAAATTAATGGATAGTCCCCACAAAGGTATAGATATCTAATCCGTTTGTGTGTGTGTGTGTCTGTGTGTGTGTGTGAGAACAGCAGAGCTGAAAGCCATCTCACTGGAGATCAAACCCAGGAGGTCACAGATCACGGCAGGGTCGGCGAGGACCTGGGCTGCGCACGGTGTGTCTCTGTCTCATGCTCTGAACGCACATTTTACTACAAGCTGCATCTGTCTTATTAGTTTGTTTGTTTTGCAGGCTGTTGCAGTTTCTGAACCCAGACCCTCTGAATCCAGACAGGGATTCCTCTGAAATGGTTTGTTAGATATCAGCCAATAAGCTAGCTCGGTCTGCCGTCACTTTCTCGTCTTATACTGTCCCCCCATCAGCCTTTCTGGCAGGACCCCTACAGAAGCAGCATCCTGCTGCATTCCCCCATGACCTTTGAGCCCTGTGGCAGCCTGGCCGCTGCCCCCATCTCTGACGCCGTGCGAAAGGTGCTTGTTTCTGTGAACCCACTAACTGTGGTGTCAGTCACAGCATGTACTGGTAACCCTTCCTATAGTAGAGCTTTCTGCTTTAGCTATTTAGGGGTCCACCCCCCTCCATGGTCTGAATGCACTGCGTGTGCCCGTGGCTTCAGGCTCTCCTGCAGACGGAGTATGGCGGTCCCACCCTGGCCGACTGTTACTGCTGGCCCCCAGTGTCTCGGGGCTGCGACACTCTGCTCATCGCCCAAACGGGCAGCGACCCCATGTGCTACATCCCTCCGTTCCTGACCCACCTGCAGCTCTGCGCTGTCCGCAGTGCCGTCACCTCTTGCTCCGGGGTAAACGTCTGGTTGCGTTTTAGTTAAGCAGAACCTGGTCCCTTGTGTAGAACTGCCTCTGAGTACATGCGTCTGAGTACTGCCTCTGAGTACCGCCTCTGACCTGCCTCTGAGTACCGACAAAATCATCCATAATGGTATCGCTGGACGGAAAAGCTTTGTGACAGTAAATGTCAAGTTAGAGCTCTGTGTGCGCTGTTGCCATGGCAGCACTCGTGCAGCGTCTCTGGCCAGACACTGAAACACCGCTGTACGCTTTTGCCCCCTTCCCAGCCCATTGGCGCCGTGCTGTGCCCCGGATGGCAGAAGGCCCAGCGTGTCTCCAGGGTGCTGGAGGAGCTGCCAGCCGGTGCCTCTCTGCACCCGACGCTCGTGCTGCTCGGCCGGGGGACGGCTGAGGTCGAGGCTGCACACATCCCCGGCAACTGTGAGCTTCCCTGCTCATCATCGCCACCATCGCTGCCGCGTTCTAACCCACATGGGCGGTCAGAGCGAAACTGACTCTCCAGCAGGTCTTTTATTAAACCTCAGTGAATGCTTAGCGCAGTGTTTCCCTCGCGGTTCTCGGGGCCCCCCAGGCGGTCCACGTTTTTGCTCCTGCCTGGACCTGGGAGGGAGCAAAGACTTGGACCATCTGGGGGTCCCCGGGGGCTGGGTTGGGAAACTGGCTTAGCAGGTTGGGTCCTGTTAAACAGCGATGGCGCCCCCTGTGCCCGTCAGGCCGCTTGCTGATCACCACCCCCTCCAGCCTGCTGCAGCTGCTTCAGTCATGCTGTTTCCTCTTCCTGCGGCTCTGTCACCTGGTGCTGGATGACGCGGACCTGCTGTACGCCCGGGTCCCTCAGGAGGTGAGCTCCGTCCTTGTGAGTGAAGCAACACGGCCAGGCACGAGGAGCAGAACACTGACGGCTGCCACCCGCCTGTCAGACGAGCGCTGTCCTGCAGCACTTCCGGAAAGAGGAACGCGGCCTCTCCCTGAGGCAGCTCGTCGCCGTGGGAACTCGCTGGAGCCACCACATGGAGGCGCTGGTGAAGGAGAGCATGAGAGACCCCTGTGTCATCATAACGGCTCCCGAAGAAGCAGCTTTATATGGTAACGTGCGTCAGGTCAGTGGGTATGTGGGCTCAAAGTCCTACAAGGACCAGTACGTTGGTGTCCCTCAGGAAGCGTGACATCATGATAGTGAGGCATCACTCAGCATACCTGTGTGTTGTGACAACGGTGGCCAAAAATGAAGTCCTATATTGTAATTCTGAGCTGTGCAATCAAGCGTGGCGTGAATTAATTGGGAAAAACGTATTTAAATGGTCATCGTAAGGCAGCGGTATATCAGGTCGTTAGCAGTATGATTACAGAGTCGATGCACCCAATTAACAAGGACATTTTAACGTAGTATAGTAACGTAACTTTAATCAATGAGATGCTGAAAGTCCCTATAATGGGTCATTTTGGGGTGTCTTCAGGAAGTAGAGGTAGATTGTAGAGTTCTTCTAAAGCAGGCCAAGCCTTGCTCTAGTTCTGCCGAATGTTACAGCTTAGTCCGTTGGTGATGGTGATTTTTTTGAAGGTATGGGTTTGGTCTGTCCCTCCACAGATGGTCCTGCTCTGTTTAGAAAGCACCAAAATGTCAGTGTTGCTCAATGCTCTGGACTTCGTCCCTGATGTGGCACAGAAGACTCTTATCTTCACCAGCACCGCAGAAGAGACCGAAGAAGTCTTCAAGGTAAGAATGCAAATACAGTCAGGCCCATAAATATTTGGACAGACAAAGTTTTTCAATTTTTAAGTTATGTACATAACCACAATAAATTTTAAAGGAAACAAGTCAGATACTGTTGAAGTGCAGACCATCAGCTTTAATTCAGTGGGTAGAACAAAAACATTGTATAAAAATGTGGGAACTAAAGTCATTTTTCTACACAATCCCCTCCTTTCGGGGCTCATAAGTAATTGGACAAATTAATATAACTGCAAATAAAATGTTCAATTTTAATACTTAGTTGAAAACCATTTTGCAGGCAATGACTGCCTGAAGTCTTGACCTCATGGACATGAGCAGATGCTGGGATTCCTCCTTTTTAATGCTCTGCTAGGCCTTTACTGCAGCAGCTTTCAGTCGCTGTTTGTTTCTGTCTGTAGTTTAGTCTTTAGCAATGAAATTCATGATCAGTGGGGTTGAGATCGGGTGAATGACTTGGCCATTCGAGAATATTCCACTTCTTGTCTTCTGTGTCACATCATCAAGAAACATTAAAGACCCAGTGCCACTTGCGGCCATGCACGCCCAAGCCATCACACTGCCTCCACCATGTTTTACAGATGATGTGATGTTCTTTGGATCATAAGCTGTTCCAGACCTTCTCCAGACTTTTTTCTTTCCATCATTCTGATACAGGGTGATCTTGGTTTATCTGTCCAAAGAATCCTGTTCCACAACTTTCTATCCTTAAGGCTTATGAGTGGCTTGCGTCTTGCAGTGAACCCTCTGTGTTTGCTTTTATGCAGTCTTCTCTTTATGGTAGACTACGCCTACCTCCTGCAGAGTGCTATTCCCTTGCTTGGCTGTTACAATGGGGTTTCTATTCAAAATGGAAATGATTCTGTAGTCATCCACCACTGTTGTCATCCGAGGATGTCCAGGCCATTTTGTGTTTTATCCATTTTCTCAGGATCTACCAAACTGTGGATTTTGCCACTCCTACTGTTGTTTCACCTGCATTCTGAGTTCCTTTGACCGCATGTTGTATGTTCACACCTCAATATTGCAAATGCAAACAAGACACCTCAAATCAACTCCAGGCTTTTTATCTGCTTAGTTGATAATGAAAGAAAGAAGGAATTGCCCACACCTGTCAATGAAATGAACATGAAATTTGCTTTTATTAAGCTAGTATCGGGAAGAAATTTATTGTAGTCTTAAAGCACTTATGTAAGTCACTCTGGCTAAGAGCGTCTGCCAAATGCTGTAAATGTAAATAGCTTCTAAGTGAATTGTCCAATTACTTTTGGTCCCTTTAAAAAGAGGGTGGCGCATGTTAATGATCAGAAACTCCTAAACCCTTCATCCAATTTGAATGTGGAAACCCTGAAATGAAATCTGAGAGTCTGCACATTATGTCCATGCCCATTGTATAACTTCAGTTGGAATATACTTCAGTAAACAGGTAAAATAGTACAACTTGTGTCAGTGTCCAAATATATATGGACCTAACTTCTTTAGTACCTGTAAATGTTTGGTGGTAAAATAGCTTGAATGGTAAGGATTAGTGACTCATAACTGGGCAATGTCATATTTTCAGTATTTATCTCAGCACACCTTTGCTACCCCCTCTACTAAACATTGACCCTAACTTCAGAGTAAACTTACTAAACACAAACTTCCTGTTGATGTGTGCCGTCTTCTCTGCTGACCTACAGACCTGCTGGGCGTTTTCTCTCTCGCTTCATACCGAGTCGGAATCTTTCAGCCATGCAGATGGTTTTCTCCCCCTTGTTTCTCCTGCCATTTTAGGGTGGGGGGTGCTACCAAGAGCCACCCCACCTAACGGGGAACGTTCCCAGAACTTTAGCCAATGATATGTAAAGCTCTTCTCCAAGTTGGCCAAAAACATGCTTACTGAAACGTTCATGGAATGTTATTTCCATGTTTTACATTTTAACAAAGGTTCTGTCAATGGTAGCACAGTAACTTGAGTTCCTGAACATCCTTAGATACTTTTCAACATTAATTCTGTCTGTCTCTGTCGTAATAAAAACATAATAATAACATGATTATTATTAATGTATAATAATAATAATTCTTGGTAGTAGTAATGGAGGGATAACATTGTGGGAACGTCTATACCATACCTTAATCATAACGTTCGGTGACCATTCCTAGAACAAGAAATTGTTATGGGGATTACACCAGCACCCGTTCAGTTACATAACAGTGGTGCTACTTGACCACTTTAGTTAAAGTGATCGGCTCCCTTTTAATGAAAGAAATAATCATCATTGATGGGTTTTCCGTAAAATCACTGTGCTTCTACAGTAATCGCCTGCATGTGGGTCTTTTGGTCTTGGGACTGACTTTTTACTCCATCCAACCATGAAAAAAATAATATCATTCAGTTGTCTAGCTTGTACATGTTCTTGTAAGGTCATAAAGATTAAAGATCTTGTCTTGGTGATGAGTTCTGCATCTTTGCTCTTTGTTTACTTTTGCCGTGTTATAACATTCTGCTGTGCCTTAATCCAATGTGTTACTGAAGTGTAAATCAGTATTCAAATTGCAAACATCTCATGTTAATGTTCAATGGTACCATCTGCGAGTGAGTAGCCCCACATGCTGAATGTGCAAAGGGCTGTTAATGAATTTAGCAGGATTATCAGCCTTCTGGAACAATACAGTGATGTTTGCTTCGATTCCCAACAGGCTGTCAGAACCACGGCGTTTTTCTGCCTGAAGGTCCACGAGAAGCTGACCCACCAGTTTAGCTTCGTGGTGGAGCAGTGGAAGAGTGATATTGGGCCAGGAACTCACGTCATCTTAGGTACGTGGAGGATGAAGCACTCAGATTGTTGGAGCAGGCCGTCCCTTTTGCTGCCGCTTTGGTAATGTCTACTACTCGCCTGACAGTTACCACCGATGACTGTGTGAGGGCGCTACACATCGACGACGCTACCTGTGTTGTGCACTACGGCTTCCCACGCTCACCCAAACTGTTTGGTAGCCGCCTGTACTGCATGTCAAGGCATTTGCGGAACCTCTCTGACAAGGTACTGGAGGGTAACCCTGGACCTGAGCGACCCATCCCAGTGCCACTCTGGAGTCTTCCGTCTTCCTCTGCTACCGCCTATCATGCTGGGTTTTATGGGAATGTGTTGAGTTTCCTCTGGATGTACGCCACTGTAGCACTGTGCAGTTACTGTGCAGTCCCAGACATTACTGTAGTACTTTGTGTCCTTACTTGCCTGACACAGCTTTCGTGATGCAGTGTGGATGGGGCACCTTAGTGAAACGAAGTAGTGCTTTATTTTTTTCACAAGTACAGGTACACTGGAATGTTTCTTTTCACATATCCCATCCTGTTCTCCTATGACAGATACACTTACAGAGATAAGAGCAAAGCTTGGCGTCTTAGCACAAGGCCTGTTGCCCATCCAGTGCCTCTAAAACTTTTACTACTGGACCCACTGGAGATGTGGTTACTGTTATGAGCAAAGGAATCGAACCAGTGACTACAGGCATGGAAGCCTAACCCACTGAGCCTAATAGTGGAATGAAGTGCTTTGTCCTTTTCTCGTGGTGTGTATCTAGCAGTCGCCCTGTAGGCGTGCAGTGTTCCTCTGCAGTCCTAACTGCTGACACCTGCTTTGATAGGCGTGCTCAAGTCTGGCGTCCCGTGAGGCCAGGTCCATGCTGCTACTGTCGGAGGGTCACGCCCGGCACGTCGTCGGACTCCTGCGCTACCTGGAGCGGACCGGCACGGAGCTGCCCCACGAACTGCTGCGTTTCACCCGTGGGCTCCTGCAGGCCAAGGAGTTGCAGAAGTCTGCCAGGCCTCTCTGTAGCTACCTGAAGAATTTTGGCTTCTGCAGGTTCCCTTTAGTGTGTTACGGCGGCCATGTTTCCACTACTGTTATCTATTGACTCCAGGAAATATTTGACCTCTGCTTTGTTTTCTTGATTGAGATGAATTTTGCTCCATTGCAGAGATGACGCGGTTTGCCCTGACCGACACCAGATTAACCCCCAGTTAGATGCCCCATGGCAGCCAGTCTCCCACAACATCCAAGTGAGCAGCCTCACTTCAGTGGCCGTGCTGTCATGTGACCCTACCTGCTAATGGTGTGTTGTGTAACCCCTGTTTCTTGTTGGTAGTTTGTTCCCCTGCATATTAAGAACGCGTGCTGTTATCACGGACGCATAGTCAGCGGGGAGGGAGGCGTCTACGAGCGCCTGGCCACGGACATGGCCGCGCACTATTCCCGGGAGAGGGTTCATGCTGCGGGGCTGCTGCAGGGAAGCCTTTATACGGTGCAAGAAGGTGATGTGTATCACCGGTAAGTTTGAAAATTTTAATTTTTTGATTTCTTTTTATCCAAAACGTTCAATTGTCAGCCAGTAAGTGGGGGTTAGGGTCTTGCTCCTCAGGAAATCACTCTGCCAACCTTGAGATTTGAACCAGTGACCTTCTGATCACAGGCGTTGCTGAGCCCTACGACACCTCAGTTGTGGACTTGTGTAGTCAGATTTCAGTCATTAAACTAACTTGTAAAATATTTCTAATATTTTAGAAATAGTCTTCTTTTACTTTGTTCGGAAAAGCCTCTCTGGATAAAAATATCTAGTAGAATTACATCGTAATTCAGATGGAGACAAGTCTGATGTTCTACCGCCAACTGGCTAAGCTTGAACAGCCCATGGGATGGATCTCTGCCCTTCCCTCCTGCCAGAGTCCAGCTCCTGACGACCCCGGACACAGAGAAGCGTCTCTTCTACAGCGTTAATGTCCGCTTCCTGGACGAGGGCCGGGAGCAGGAAGTGAAGGCCCACCAGCTGCTGGAGCTGCCCAGCCACTTGCGAACGCTGCCCCCGCAGGCCGTGGAGGTCATCGTGTGTCGGGTCCAGCCCATCGATGGCGAGATGGACTGGAACCCAAAGGTGTCCATGTTTCTTCATTCATTCATTTTGTGGAAACACAGTGGGGTGATAAAGAACGGCTTTCCTCTGTGTTTCATTACATTTATAGATTTCTTACCCTGTAATGATTTCTCTACACTGAACAGGTAACAAGATACATCAGTCAGAAAATTAAAGGTCTGCAACATCAGGCCAAAGTCGTCCTCAGTCTGGGAAAAACCATCTGGGTGGATCCGATGGTAGGATGCTGCCTCACTGCTGGCTTTGAGCTTGGAGCTGCTACCCTTACAGCTGTCATGTTTAAATAATAATTATGATGATGATAAATGGCGTCTTTCCGTTGCTTAACTCTCATGTACACTTCAGATCACACTGCAGTGGTACGTTTGTACGTAGATGGTTCTGCTCTGATCACAGCCAGCACGAACGTGTCTGTCTCTGCCCCGGAAGGTGCGACTGACCCGGCCACCGGGCCTGAAGACCTTCATCAGCGAGTACAACGTCCTCTCAGAGATCCTGGCCACGGGGATGGCTGTTACCAACCCTCAGCACGTCGAGCTGCTGAAGGCGCTGTCCCAGGAGGCATTCGTGGAGGTCCCGCCTGGCGAGATGTGAGGGCCCGCCCCTGCCGGCACGCCATTGGTCAGTGTCGGGTCAGGTCTTACAGCCTTTGGCTCTCCCTGCCATTCAGTAGCCCCGCTGCCATTGAGGAATCGGGGACCAGACTGACGCTTCCCGCCAACGCCACAGGAAGTACTGCAAACTCAGCAGGAGAAGGTCCCCCAGCCTTGGAGGAGATCCCTGCTGCAGCTGTGAAGGAAGCGATGGCCCTGGAACCAGTAGCAGATACACTGAGCTGTCCTGCCCTTTTAGAAGAACCACAAAGTTCGTCACCCACCCCCAGCCTGGAGGACTCTCTTTTACGCAGGGAGCTGGAAAGCCAGGCAGGAACACACAGACCCATGGAGGCGGTTGCTACTGGCTCTCCTGTGAATGAAGTTCAGTTCCCTTTCAGACCAGTGGAGAACGGAGTATCATGTGACCTTAAGGTTCCCGTGGCAGAACACACAGACCCGGGGCAGAAGGGCACCGCCGCTGCTGATGCTCCACAGTGGTAGGTCCTGTTTTACCGATTTTGTACTTGGACCTTTGGAGATGCAGGTTCCCTGCTGCATAACTGAATGTCTGCTGCAGGTTCCACCCGCAGATACAGTGGTTTCAGAGAATGAAGTCCATCGTGTTAAACATCAAACTCCCCAACCCTACTGAACAGACATGTGAATTCTTCTCTGACAGAGTTATGTACAGGTATGCATGAAATTATCCTGCCTGTCTTTGAAGGGACTTTGAGGATGGGATGGGCGACGTGGCCAAAACGTCATATCACAATTAAAGCTTTCAGAATTACTCGAATAAACCCAATTACTCAATTTTATGAAAGCACAGATAAAAATCTTCCTTCTTGATTACTCAGCAGCATGGCGGAAGACGGCACATAGCAGGCAAGGGTCCAAACAGCGAAAGGATCAGTTGTGTGGAGACACTGCATATTCAAAGTGAATGAAAATGCATTCATCTGTCAGTATTACAAAGCAGAACTTAAAAATCACCACGGAATGGCTACAACTGCATCTTATAAATAGACAGTCAAGTAGTAATGGACTCAACCCAGTGATGTGTAGTTAGCTGTAGATTTGTACTCTTTAGCCGCAGAGTAGCGTAGCCTCTTATACGATTAAACGAAGGCCAGCCCCATTGCTTAGCCACATCATCTTGCGTAACATGGTACATAATATCTATATAATGTTTTTGTGAACATATTTTGTGTACTGGTGTAGTTGTTCACATTGCAATATATGAAATTTTTGTGATAAATATTGCAATACTTATAACACATTCAGTTGAAAACTTACCCGAAGTTTACTGTAGCCAAATAGGACTTGTGTCAACAGAGACTGTCAACACTTGACTTACTCAAAATGACCTTCATGGTATCCAGAATATTTCCATACAGCAGAAGACAAATGTCTTATTGTTCATTTTTATCCACTTCAATCAAAATTTAAATTTTACACAAATGTACCACATGGTCTATAATTCATTCCAATAGCAAGGATAAGAGTCAGTGTCTGGGGCGTATATTCAGAGTTCATAAATGTACAGTGTCAGTAAATTTTACGCTAATATTTTTAAACTGTATATGCACTTAATGAATCATGTTTTCTACGAGAATGAAAATTACTGATGGTCTCGACTCAGCTGTCGTGGTCCTTGCAATGTGACGACTGCATGCATGTGACATGATGTCGATGTTGACATGGCGCATGCGTGTCAGGGCCATGGTGGCACAGTGGGTGGCGAATTCTGCTTGTGGAGTTTGCAGGTCCACCCAGTGTTAACCTGGCTTTTCAGTGTATCCTCCCGGGGGGGG
>JABFEB020000020.1:7326013-7336652 GCA_019775895.2 Stomatorhinus ivindoensis | reverse complement strand
ACGCGGGTATCCATACAGTGATGCGTGCCCATACGCGGGTATCCTTACAGTGATGCGTGCCCATACGCGGGTATCCTTAGAGTGACGTGTGCCCGTAGGTGGGTATCCTTACACTGACGTGTGCCTGTAGGTGGTATCTTTACAGTAACACTTGCCCGTAGGTGGGTGTCCTAACAGTAACACGTGCCCATAAGCGGGTATCCTTACAGTGACGTGTGCCCGTAGTTGGGTGTCTCGGCAGAGACGTGTTTCCTGGCCTTGACGTGTTCATGTAAGAGTGGCTCACGGCACATGTTCGTTTCCCACAATATGGATAGTTAATCATTTGCCAGCGCTCACTGCCGTCCGCACCAGACTCCTGCCCCGGGCCATGACAGGCATATCATGCTGCGTTTGCTGAGCTACTCACTGATCCTGCTGCTGCTTGTGCTCCAGGGCCCAGCACGTGGGGGGCCCGGGGCCGATCCGGGGGCCGGCCCTTCGGGTCAGGAGCTCTCGTGGGGCTCGGACCAATACGACTTCGCTATTGTGGTGCAGGCCTCAGCTCAGGACTGCTTCTGGCATCACGTGCACCAAGGGGAGAAGTTCTATCTAAACTACATGGTGAGCCTACCTGACTGCTGCTCTCTCAGGAGTGCATGTCAACATTAACTTGATCAGAGGCTATATTGCCTCATATTGCAATGAGTGCTGAGAAATGATTGCTCATGGATTGAAAACTGGAAAGTAATGAGATCAAAAGTGTCTGCCAGAGCAGATGTGTGTCTGGCAGCTTCCACCAGAGGATGTGACCATGCGGGCTCTCATTTGAGATCTGTGATATCGTGACTTAATGCAAAGTCTTCCCTGTTCTGTTGCATTTGGATGGATGGTTGCCGTTTCACAGGAGTGAGGGAATGGAGTGAATGGCACAAAGGGAAATCTGAAATCACTGACCTAAGCTCCACTTTGTGTCCATAATGTATCTTTTATGGTTTTCAAAAATAGACGGGCTTAGTAAAAGGTAGTTACATTTCTGGCAAACTGCGGAATCCATCAGACAGGACACTGATTCCATATAAAGCCGTTACAGTCTCTCGCAAAGTTTGCTGTGGCCTGCAGATTTGCTGTGCCTGTGCATCCAGGTCCAGTGGGTGACAGGGGTGTCCGACAGGCGCCTGTCTGTTTCTGTTAACTCTCCCGCCGGCCTCCTGCTGTCCATGATCGACGACGCCAAAGGCCAAGTCAGCTTCCTGGCACGAGAGACAGGTAAAGAGCCCCCCCTCTCCCGGAGGCCCCTCCCACATGGGTCTGCAGAATATGAATTCCTACACTAAAGGATGGGATCACTTCACAGAGGGACATCGGCATCGTGGGACATTACCAGGGAAATGTGTCACTCGTGAACTTCAGTGACTGCTCTGGTGGCTTTTCTGAACACAGGTTTTTATCAGATGTGCTTCAGCAATTTCCACAACCGCCTGGGCAGCATGCAGGTTTTCCTGAGCTTCGGGGTTTACTACGAAGGAGCAGGAGAGGAGAAAGAGAAGGAGGAAAAGGAGAAGGAACTGAATGACACGCTGTCCATCATTGAGGTAGGAGCTGGTCTAAGAGCAGATGTCCTGAAATCAGTGATGGTCTTAAGGCAACTACCCAATCTTGCTGAATTTGATTGTCATTTTTCTAATAAACCTGAATTACAGCGTGGACAAGAGCAGCCTTTACAGACTTTCAGTTTCGTATCCGTGGGTGATAATTATGTTACCTTGTAGTCATCCTGCTCCAGATGCATGTGATCTAGGGAGCTAAGCTGGTTAGGGGCTGGTTAGTACTTAGATGGGAGACTTGGGTGGTTTTTTGCCTCAGCAGGTTAAGAATACTGTGCCTGGAAGGTCGTTGGTTCAAATCCCAGCGTCAGCAGAGTGATTTCATTGTTGGGCCCTTGAGCGAGGCCCCTAACCCCAATTTCTCCAGAAGCAGAATGACCTTGCTTCGGATAAAAGCATCTGCTAAACAAATAACATGTAACGTTTTCATTTTCAGCAGAATGTTCATGCAGCTGTTTCTGCTCTTGTTTGACAGGATACTTCCTACAGGCTGCAGGCCTACGTGTTCCACATGGGGCGCTACTACAGCGTTGCCCGCATGACAAAAGGGGCAGACTACTACCTGCTCCTATCCAACGCCAGCTATGTGACCTGGTGGTCTGCCGCCCAGAGCGCCGTCATCATCATGGCTGGATACCTGCAGCTCCTCGTCCTCAAGAGGCTCTTCAAAACCACAACAAGCACAGAGAGCAACAAGCCTCGCTGCTGAGGCATCTCTCTGCGGCCCGGCTCAAAGTCGCCCCCAGAGCAGCACAGTGCCCACAGTCTGGCAACCCTCCATGTTGCTTTACCTATTACTGAGCTGGTTACCTGTCGGATCAGCTTTTATACAAGAGTGATAATCATGTAATCTGTTCTCAACTAAGAGTTGAAAATAAAAGGACAGTATTTTAACTGTAAAAGAAGGAGGTTTGTATTTTAAAGGCTCATGTAGCTCACGATAAAAAAGGTTCAGTTCAAATCCCATGGTACACACATAAATTGTAAAAGTGTCAGATAAATGAATGTGTTAAATAATGCCCATGTTATTCTACAAGTTTTGTAGCACAACTATAAAACACATTTTCAGTGGTGCGGAAGACTTTTCTTTTAGTGATGAGGTACAAACGCCTCTGAAGTTGGATGCCCGTTAAGATTTTCCCGTGCCTGCCACTGAACGCACCTTAAAGCTAATAAAGCACAGGTGTAATGCAGGAGTGCAGGAGGAGTTAATCATTAAATCCATCAGACGGCAGCCGCTGAGCTGCACCACAGCATGTGTGTGAGGGTGAGTGAATGCAGGTCATGCACGTTCGGCTCTGCTGTTCCCAGCTGCCGCTGCTGCTGCTGCTGCTGTTGCTTAGACGTGGTGATGGGGGGCAAAAAACAGAACCGCTTGCTGACAGAGGGGACCGGGGCACGTTTTGGGGATCCGATCACTATGACTTCACCGTCATGCTGCCCGGCTCAGGGCTGCAGTGCTTCTGGCACTTTGCACAAGAGAGCGGCCGCTTCTACCTGACATACATGGTGAGTACAGGCCGGGCGTGAAGGAGGGGACACCGGCGGTCCAACTATGGGGGAAGATGAGACGGAGACTGGGCCGACAGGGATGCTTTCAAGTTAGGATGTAAGGCGTTTTGGTACGTCGGGTTATCAGCCAAATGTTTCACACGTGTGGCGTGATGCGTGACAGAACCACTTGTGCAGTAATCCGTCTCTGTGGTTTTAATAAGAACAGGATGACAGTGTAGAGTACTGGATAATATTTGACAATGTGAGATTATAAGTAGATCTAAGCACTCAATGACAGGATTTATGGAGCTTCACTAAGCTCTGGAATACTAGCATTACATTTTGGTAGCTGTTTTACAATAAGTATGTAACCTGGAGCCCTGCTTCTCCTTGGTCTTATCACCTGCCTGTTTTAGGTGAAGTGATACCGTATCTCCACCTTCCTCAGGTGCCAAGCTTACCTGAACACCCCAATTGCCACCCCCAGTGGCCAGAAGCCTCAGGATGAAAAGATTCTTATACACTAACATATGTTCTTCTTCTTAGTGTCAACATATCATTTAAAAATTCAGATTACCTTTGATGTTGCGTTTTATTTCAGTGTAGCTGCATAACAGACATTTGCAGGGCTGGATATTTTGGCACCGGGATTAATGACAAACATCTTGGTGAGCAGTTTCCTTAGCCATCAGCTCCCAATCTGAATGAAACCTCAGTGCTCCTGCATGTGAATATTTTGGTCTCTTGAAAGTCCAAAGATGCTGGCGACCAGATGAGCTGTTATTGCCCTGTGTGACTGTTAGATGTCAGATGGTAGCCAATGTCTTGCCTATTTAGAGAATCATACTCTTATTTGTGAATAATTTATCTCAAAGGCACTGGATCAATAGCAATTTAAAAACTACAGACTATGAATTCTGTTATGATACAAAAAAGAGACATAAAGGACTTTAATATGTGTTGTCTGTTGTCTTCAATTGAGATTAATGACCTTGAGAACTTTGCTACATTTGCAGTGAATGTTCTGTAGTAGATGCCATGCTGACGGCTTTTCTCTTTTCTGCACAGGTACAGAAGCTCAGCGGTTTGGCCAATGACAGACGCCTGTCAGTCAGGGTCTTGACACCTCAGGGTTTTCTGGAGACCTCCTCAAATGATGCCGTTGGTCAAATTAACTTCCAGACTCAAGAAACAGGTAATAACACCACAGCGATTATAAAGAACGGTTTAAGTCAGTAAAGTTTACATTTCCAAAAAATGTATATCTTTAAGGGATACAAACCTGGTAGGTTCCTTAGGTCAAGGTATATGTTGGGTAAAGTTCGAGCCACAAGTGGTGAAGAGTCTTCGGCTTTTCTTCGATGTCAAACACTTTTAATTACCTCACATGTGAAAATATGCTTTCTTAAAAAATCGCCTGTAATAATTAGAACCTCGGCATTTAATTTCCTGTTCATATTTATTAATGTGGTTCCTTATCCAAAGCGACTGGATGCCTTGGGGCATTTAATCACCTTTTCTCCCCCTATTGACCAAAAGCAGGTTTACAGCCTGATGTGATTTTATCTTATTGTCGTCCTCCAGCACATCAAACACTTCAGTGTGATTTTATAGCTTATGTTTAAACATTTACAATGCGTAGTTTGGCTAGTTCACAAACATATGTCATATAATTTACGTGGAGTACATATTTTGTGATATCTGATTTTTATGTGTAATTTCTTAACTCTAGGATTTTACCAGATGTGTCTCACCAACGCCCACAATAGTTTTGGCAGCATGCAGGTCTTCCTGAACTTCGGGGTTTACTACAAGGGTGCAGGCGACACGACAAGGACGGAGGATGGTAGAGGGAATATCACAGACACCCTGTCCCAGATTGAGGTAGCACTGCAAATGCCTGGATATTACATGACATATTTTGCCTATTTAAATGCATAACTTATTCACTTCTACACTCGCCTAGGCAGTTTATAGCACTACCTACGTAATTACTGTAAAGTTTATGGATGCCCTTTACTTGCCGTTAAATGTATTTACTGAAAATAACCGCAAATTACTCTTTCTTTTTAGAGTAGTTCTAAAAAACTGCAGGGTAACATATGGCAGATGTGGCGGCACTATAACTTCGGGCGCATGACGAAAGGAGCAGACTACTACCTGCTCCTATCCAACGCCAGCTACGTGACCTGGTGGTCTGCCGCCCAGAGCGCCGTCATCATCACGGCTGCATACCTGCAGCTCCTCGTCCTCAAGAGGCTCGTCACCCCCAGAGGCACGGAGAGCATCAAGCCTCGCTGCTGAGCAGCAGCCTCCCGTGACGCTCCTATAGCATTGCTATAAAATGCCCATGATTATATTACACAAACCATTAAGTCGACAAAGATGGGCAAGCAGCTTTTGATAAAATACTTCAGACTTTCATAAGAAATTCCCACAAATTGGATATTATTCTGTATAATGATTTTTTTTATCGAAGAGAATATTATAAAGACTACATTTCTGAAATAAAGACTAATGATCTGAACATGAGTGCTATCTTATGTCTTGTATTACGCTCTGATACCGCTGTTACACACATATAATACATTCTATTCCTCAAGCACATTACAAGCATACAAAACAAAATGAAACTCTTCGAACTGTATTAGCTTTATATGGCTCGGCTTGAGCTTATTAACAATAGCAAGAGAAATGTTCAACTCACTGTACACCACTGCACACAGTAACGCATCAAGCGCACAAGTACGGAGATGCTCCAGTACCGTCGCTGTGGCTCGGCGGCGTGCCGGGAGCGCGCAACCGCGGCGCTTGGTTTTGACGCCACTTCGCCGGCGCACGTCTTTAGCGTCACCGCGCTTTTGCGTTGGCTCCGGCTTGAACATGGCGGCGCGCTGGAGCAGTGAGAATGCTGTGGTGGAGTTGAGAGACTCGCAGGTAGTTGGCGGCGTTTCAGCCGCGGTCAGACCTTCACTTTAATGCGAGGTAGCTGCTGGAATAAACGGCTGGTCGGTCGCAGTCCTCCCCGTGACTCCATCCTGCGGTGTCTGAAAGTGTTTACTTGGAATGCGGGGGTCATGTCATATAATATATCATGTATGAGTCAATTTTGCGGCTCTATTTCATATTTCTTGATGTTCCTACATGCCTGACAGTCCAGACTAATTGCATTGAGCGGATCCAGTATTTGGGTGGCGACTTTTCCCCATTACATACCATGTTGTTCTCTTGTTGTGTTTCAGGCTACTGCCATGTCCGTGGACTGCCTAGGACGCCATGCTGTGCTGTCAGGGTGAGATTTTAGAGAGTTTGTCATTTATAGAATGATCAGTCATTTACACTATGCTGTGATCCATTGCCCCCTAAAATCAATTCTCATTAGCTCTTGCTCCAAAGTGATATCACTGATCATCAGGCTTATTCAATGAATCACATTTACCAAGTTGTGGTACCCATCTGCACTTATGCACATTTATGCAGTGTTTGTAACTGCCTTTTGTTTTCTGTATAAAAGGCTTTGATTTGGTCTGGTTAGTGTGGCACTGAATTGACTCCACGCTCTGTTCCCGCTTTCCTTTTTCCCCTGGACTTGACTGTTTTCCAGACGACGCTTCCTGTATGTGTTTAATCTGGAAAACCCTTCCGAGCCCTTAAGGAAGATATCACGGCAATGCAAGTGGGATGTGGGGACGGTGCAGTGGAATCCGCACGAAGCTGAGGCCCACCTCTTTGCCGCCTCGGTTAGTGTCGGAGAAATCCACCGTGGCGTGATGGAACCAAACCCCTATTCCTCACGTTCTCCTGCTTTTTCCCTAGAATAACCAGCGTGTCGATCTGTACAAGTGGCAGGACGGTGCTGGGGAAATCCACACTTCTCTACTGGGTCACACGCGTGTCATCAGGTAGAGCAGCCGCACTGCTGGAGGATTTGCAGTGATGTGGATGCTCTGTATGTCAGTGCGTGTCGCTGTGCTTCTCGCTGTGCGTGTTGCTGTCTCTGCCTTTAGCTATCACATAATGCTCCCTCTTTGCCTCTGAGTCATTTCATATCAACCCACCCGGTTTGAGAAAAATTTCCCAAGTCACCCTCTTGGATTCTCCTGAAAAATTCTCAGGTTCTCCTATAACAAACTTATGGTGAAATCCCAAATAGTAGGTTTGTATCTCTTGGTTTTGAAACTACAGCTTTATGAATTTTAATAAATTGTCCTGTGTTATGTGCAGCTTTCAGGTGAGTTCTGTCATACGTATTTTGTCTTTTACTAGGCTCTGAAAATGGCTGAAAACTCAAAATGATGCCCCCTTTGAGAGCTTTTGACTACATTATGCCAGATAAAGCAATTTCTTTCCTGTCATTTATGACATATTGGGCCGCATGTATGCAGTAACATTTATTTTATTACTGTTTTCTTTGTCCTCATTGGACCATCATTTTCATGTTTTCCCCGTATTATTGTATATCTGAAGACAAGAATTATGATTTTTTTTATTGCAACAGACGTTCAACATAAATCTTACATAGTCAACAGTGTTACGAGCCCCAGTCTAAGGAATTGGGGTGTAACAGAATACAGGTGTGGATGTGGGGCAAACACATGCGGGACACAGAAATAAGGGTACAAACCGAGTGTGTATTTACGAAGGTGTCGTTCACCACAGTGGTTAAATAGACTTTGAGAGTAACTCAGGCAAACGCAACAAACAAAACAACATAGCAAAGCTAACTATCTACCAAAAGAAATGTGGTACAAAAGACAGTCGCTCACTCTATCCCTCCCTCTAACCAAAGTTTAAAAATAAGTCGAAAACAAAGAAAATGGCAGTCACTCCTTACTAAATAAATCATACACAGTCACAAAGCTTCAAAACCAGGGATTAGAGAAGAATCGGTAAACCAGAAACAAACCAGTCATACACAAGCAGTCAAAACCAGAAATAAGGAAAACTCAATAGCGAGAGCGAACCAGCAAAACAGGCAGGCGATAGTTGCATCCGCGGCTCTTTTGTAGGTCCCAGAACTGATGATATTGGATGCTGTCAGGGCGAAGATTTGGGCAAGGCCAGCGAATCTCCTTTGGCTCATCTTATGAGGTCTGCTGGTACACAGTACAGGATTCCACCGCAACACAGCACAGCATATAATCCGAGGACTTACAGCATGTGACAACATAGACATATCAATGAGATGAACATACTGTCACTTTACTACTACGCTGGGACCATCTGGGTGACTTGGTGTAGAATCACCACTTTTTATTAGACTGTCCCGTGCCTGCCTGCCTCTTTTTATTAGATTTTATTAGAGCCCTTATAATACGTAACTGGGTGTTGAAAGCTGGTGGACACTCCCTCATCCTTTTACTTCTTTTTTCCTGGCTTTTGACAGTGACCTTGACTGGTCCTGGTTTGATCCAGAGTTCCTTGTTACCAGCTCAGTGGATGCTTTTATCTATATCTGGGACACCAGGTAAGGCTGAAGTTTGATTTATTTTACAGTATAATGATGATAAACTATAGTCCGCAAAACCGGTGCAATGAAAAAGCTCTTGCATATATAAATTGTGCTTATACGTTGGAAATAACACTTGAAAATGCTGTTTTTTTTAGCATTCGGTGGGTAGTTTCAATTGGTTTCTCGTACAGTGGATACAGTGAGATCTCCTCATAGTACTGAGCTCACAGCAGAGATGCCGTGTGAACTGCTACCACTGGGACAGCAGTGATGTAGATTTGCCCCAGTGACAAGATTTCAAACTGCATGCAAGAGACTCTTTGGGCACTCATCAGAACGAGTATTGACTGAGATCTGGATGAGGGTCCCCTTGGTGTGCTTCTGAAGTAAGGAAGATGTCAAGATTCTCTGGGGAACATCTGATATCCATACCGTCTTTGAATCGCAGCCTTTAGGGCATGAAGCATACACGTGGATTTTCTTCTCTGCAACGAGAATATCATTTTTAAAACATGGGATGGAATATGCAGAGCAGGCGTTCAGGGGTAAGCTGGATACAGTGCTGTGAATGACTCATGATAGGTCAATATTATGGCCTCTCCAACAACAAAACATTGTTCCAGATCTGTGCATCATCGCTGCTGAAGAAGAAATCAAAGTGTTTTATGACAAATCTGCATTTGACAGGACGTGTAAACTAGGAGAGATCCTGTGGTTATGGAGATACAAGGCGCTATCCTGCCGGTATTGAGATGCGCTTCTGCTGGTGTTCCTAGCATATTCTTGATTATTCAAGGCTGAATTTCTACTAGAAGCTTTACCAGGGTTTCATCAAAACTTCATATGACAATATTACTCATTTGCTGAATTGTTTTTCCAGTGCACTGCAAGTTTTTCCAGGACGTCTAAATTTTTCTCTCAGTTTCCATTTGTTTTATATTACCGGAAAATTGGTTCACTATTTTCCAGGCTTTCCAGGACAATTGGAAACCCTGTTCACATTATGAGGCAGAGGAGTAATATCTTGTTACTTTTTGCAGAGATACCCGAAAGCCTACAGTAGCGCTGTCTGCTGTAGGTGAGTGCATTCTGTCTGCCTGTCTGTCTGTCATGGGTGATTCTGTCTGTCTGTCTGTCATGGGTGCTCATTTGCTTCTGCCCGCATGTTTGGGCTCTGCCTGTGGCTTGATCTGTGGCCGTTTCCCCGCCTCTTGTCTGCAGCGGGGGCCTCCCAGGTGAAGTGGAATAAGCGGAACCCCTTCTGCCTGGCCTCCAGTCATGACGGCGATGTCCGAGTCTGGGACAAAAGGGTAACGTGGGCCTTTGGGAAGGGAACCTCCACATTGGGCTGAGGTGACTCTAACGCAACCCCCACATTCGCCAAGTAGAAACCCAACACGGCTGTGGAGTATGTCGCTGCTCACCTCTCCAAGATCCACGGACTGGACTGGCATCCTGACAGCGAGTACGTCTTCGCCACCTCTAGCCAGGACAACTCTGTGCGGGTGAGAGGCTGTCGCCGACTCTCTGTCCCCAAGGAATCGCAAGCAGCTGGGCTCTCCGGTGTGGACATTCACACTTTGTCTTGTGTCCATTTAGTTCTGGGATTACAGACAGCCGCGAAAATACCTCAACATCCTGTCGTGCCAGATGCCAGTCTGGAAGGCCCGATACACGGTGAGTGTGGTCCTGGCAGCTAGGTCGAATCCCCACAATGTGTGCCTCGACTCCCCAGTGTGTTTGCCTGTGTATGAGGCAGTTCCGTGCCTTTTCCCCCCCACAATGCTCATGCATGTGTGTTGAGGCAGCACTCTGCCCCACCTCCGCATAGTGCGTGTACCAGTGTGCGTCGAGGCAGCACCCTGCCTAGTCTTCCTACAATGTGTGTGTCCATGTGTGTGAGGCAGTACCCTGCCTTGTCTCCCTTCAGTGCATGTGCCAGTGTGTGTTGAGACAGTACCCTGCCTCGGCTCCCCAATGTGTGTGTGCCAGTGTGTGTGAGGCAGTACCCTGCCTCAGCTCCCCTCAGTGCATGTGCCAGTGTGTGTTGAGACAGTACCCTGCCTCGGCTCCCCTCAGTGCATGTGCCAGTGTGTGTGAGGCAGTA
>JABFEB020000020.1:7310857-7325913 GCA_019775895.2 Stomatorhinus ivindoensis | reverse complement strand
GTGAGGCAGTACCCTGCCTCGGCTCCCCTCAGTGCATGTGCCAGTGTGTGTGAGGCAGTACCCTGCCTCGGCTCCCCTCAGTGCATGTGCCAGTGTGTGTGAGGCAGTACCCTGCCTCGGCTCCCCAATGTGCGTGTGCCAGTGTGTGTGAGGCAGTACCCTGCCTCGGCTCCCGAATGTGTGTGTGCCAGTGTGTGTTGAGGCAGCGTCATGCCATGTTTCTTCATAGCCCTTCTCCAACGGCCTGGTGACGGTCATGGTGCCCCAACTGCGCCGGGAGAACAGCCTGCTGCTCTGGAGCGCCTTGGAGCTGAACAGCCCGGTTCACGCCTTTGTCGGCCACGACGACGTTGTGCTCGAATTCCAGTGGCGGCGCCAGAAGGAGGGTGGGTGTTGCCCTGGACTCCATCCGTGTGTTGGCACAGAGGCTTCCGTTAAAGCACGTGAGGACGGAGTATTTTTCGTGTGTTAGGGTCCAAGGATTACCAGCTGGTGACCTGGTCCCGGGATCAGACGCTGAGGATGTGGCGCGTGGATCAGCAGTTGCAGAAGGCAAGAGGCTCGGAGCCGATCGGTTTGGCAGCCATCTTACCTTAGGGGTCAGGGTAAGGTCCGGCTTCCTCCACACTGATGGCCCTGCTGGTATCTCCTGAAGCTCTGCTCCAATGACGTCATGGACAGCGTGGATGAGCTGATGGAGGGAATGCTGCTGACCCCAGAGGCGGAGAAGAGCCTGCAACCTCAGCTCCCGGAGTCACAGCAGAGCCCCGAATACTCCACGGAGCAGCCCGACTGTGAGTATTGGCCGCCGGAGGAAGTCTCCAGAAGGACAGGAAGTGATGTGACCCCTGGCTTTCTCTGCAGGATACGTCTATACTCTGTACACTTATTTATTACTCATTATTATCAATGTATGCATTGATCTTGGTATGGATGGTTCTGTTTGCCCATGGGCAGAGGCAGACATTTCGGGTCCAGAAGGCACAAATCCAGACCAAAATTTTGTTTCGACCAACCAGTTGAGTATCTGTGACTGTCTGTTTATACTGAACTGGATGGTTGAAACAAAATTCTGGTTTGGATTTTTACTTTCTGGACCTGTAGTGTCCGACCTCTGTCCCATGGGGAAATTCGGCTCGATCCTCCAGTAAAAGCAAGTCAGCAGTTTTGTATGTTGTGCCATGGAAGTTTCCTGAACGTCAGTTTGCTGAGGGAGAGGCCAGCATTTCAGCTCCTATATTGGATTTAAGTAGGAATGAATGCCAGGCCTAAATCAGCTCTAAATGGGGTTCCTGACCCGATCGAGCGGCCGAGGCCAACCCCGCTCCCTCAGCAGAAGCGGCCCGTGCAGCTTCAGTATGCAGCAGGCTGAGCTTGCGCTGGCTCTGATCCCAGATCAGCGGGATAGTCTGCAGCCCGAGCCGCAGCCCAGCAGCAAGCAGGAGCCTCCCGGTGTTCCTCAGACCCTGCAGCAGGAGTTCTCCCTGGTCAACCTGCAGATCCGGAACGTCAACGTGGAGGTAGGCTGCCCCTCGGATAAGCCCGAGTCGCGAGGCGAGGGGCCGAGCTCCGCCTCTCGCTGACGGCCGGCCCGCGTCCGTGTCCCCAGATGGACGCCGTGAACCGGAGCTGCTTCGTGACGGCTCGCTGCGGCTCCAACCGCGTGCGGCTGGTGGTCAAGTTCCCGGCACAATACCCCAACAATGCTGCCCCCACCTTCCAGTTTGTCAGTCCCACCACCATCCATCCCTCCATGAAGATAAAAATCCAGAAGGTAAAGGCCTCACTGGCACTCGGAGAGCCCTGCGACGTGCATTTTGCTGTTTGAGATATAATCATCAAGCAACTATGGACTGGGATGTCTTCATTGTCATTGTACTTGTTGAGTGCAGTGACAATAAAGACATTCCAGTCCAGTAAATTCAGTAAACTTGGGGTGATACTTCCAGTAAGAAAAAAACAATGTACCTGACAAGCATGATAATATATTAATGGTGTAATGTTAGTTAGAAGCATAAAATATAATATAATTACTGCAAGAAAAAAATATTTACATAACATGTCTAAAAAAAAAAAAATCTAAAGACTGTAGCCTAACGCTTTTCACTAGTCGCAAAAAAAAATCCTCCATTACTGTATGTTGTGAAACATAACGGCGCCTTTCTGCAGACTTCCCGTTATTTCAGTGCCTGCTGATCGCCCCAGACTGTAAGTGTGGGCATCACTGGTCCTGTAGAACCTGGTGATGGTGATAGAGGTGTAACGGGCGCTTCATGATGTCAGTGGCCCCACATGATGTCAGTGACCCCTCACAGACTCCCCCAGGGCAGCTGGGCTCCCTGAGACTTTCTGGCTATTGCTGACCCTGCCGGGGGGTCATTGAGGCCCCCATGCCACGTATGACTGTCTGCAGACTTGCATGTTGACAGATACATGATAATGCAGGAGGACTCGAGGCTGATTGGAGGTGCCATGGTGAGAGATGGGCAGCGTGTCCGGCAGCGGCGCTGTGACCGGCCTTCTTCCTGAGTGTCTGTCTGCTCTCAGTCATGTCTGTCCTTTGCAGATCCTCACTGACACCTCCTTGCAGAAGGTGAAGAGGAATCAGAATTGCTTGGAACCATGTTTAAGGAAACTGGTGTCCTGCCTGGAGACCTGCATAGTGAGATGCTCTCCTTCCTTCCTCCTCTGCATACACACCCCCATAGCACCGGCAGCTGCGCTCCTACACACACACACACCCTGAGCAGGAGAGTTACAATGGAGGAATTCGTCCAAGAATGGTGGATTTCACTTTCTTACTTATCTTGTGTGTGTGTGTGTGTGAGAGTGTGAGAGAGAGAGTGTGTGTGACAGGCTAGTATATATTACTTTTTGATTACAAACCTGTTATTCTGACCTTGTGGGGAAACTCAATTCTCAGTGTTACAAAAATCTGTGACTACAATCTAAACACTTAAAATACAAGACTTTCGGCATTTTGTTTTTTTTTTACTTGAAGTTAGGGCTGGGTAGGGGTTAAAGTTGTCATAGCTGGGAAAAGAACGGAGAGTCCCCATAAATATATAGTAACTAATGAATGTATGTATGTATGTGTGTGTGTCTGTGTGTGTGTGTGTGTGTGTGTGTGTGTGTGTTTCAGGCCCAGGAGGAAGGCAATGCCAGCAGTTCCTATGTGCCAGTGACGCCCCCCTCCCTGCAAGCCTTCTCCACCTACTCGTACGGCTCCTACCAGGATGCCAACATTCCCTTTCCGCGAACGTCAGGAGCGCGCTTCTGTGGCACGGGTGAGTGCGCCGTGTAGACGGCGGCGGGAGGGAGTGACCTCGTCCTTTACGGGACGCGGTGGTGACGGCCGTCTCTGTGCAGGCTCTCTGGTGTTCTTCACGCGGCCGGTGACCATGCATCGCTCAGTGTCGCCTACGGAGCCCACACCCAGGTAACTAGGCGCCTTCCGGGGGTGCGTGGTCGAGCACGTGGCGAGTGGGAGCTTGGAGTTGGCTTATCGTGGCGTGGTCCGACCCCCCCAGGTCCCTGTCGGCGCTCTCTGCCTACCACAGCGGCGTACTCACCCCCATGAAGATCCGCAGCGAGTCTCAGAGCTCCCTGCGGCTCTACAGTGGCAGCCCCACCCGGAGCGAGAAGGAGCAAGTCTCCATCTCCTCTTTCTACTACAAGGAGCGGGTAAGCACTGCGGGGGTGGGGAGAGGACCATAGGACTAGCAGCTGGGGGAGGGTTTGAGCCATTCTGCATATGATGCCTTGCATAAGCATTCAGGCTTGTGAGTTTCAATTAGATCAATGTTTCCCAATCCAGCCCTTAGGGACCCACAGGGAGTCCAGGGTTTTGTCAATAGGAAGATGGGAGGGATGTAAAAATGTGGACCATCTCTGGGTACCCCAGGCCCGGGTCGGGAAATACTAATTTAGATCTTACATAGTCTACATTCCTTAAAAACTGAATGATCAAAGGAGAAAGGCCAGATTCTGATGTTTCTTTGGTTATTTTCTGACGTCGTATAAAAGGATAACACCGTCAGTGTTAAAATAACACTCAGGCTTGACCTTCATGTTCCCTAGAAATCACGCCGCTGGAAAAACAAGCGTGAAGGAGCGGAAGCCAGCGGCCGGCCCGTCAAGCTGGCTGGCAAAGTCATCATCCAGGAGATCTCCAGCCTGCTGCCCGTGCACAAGGCCCTGGGGGAGACCTACGTGTGCGTGTGACCGGGGGGCCGGGAGCTCCGAGCCGATTCGCCTGTAGCAGTCAACCTGCAGCCCTGCCACCTTTTCTCATTGCTCAGTCTGCCTTTCTGTCACCCTACAGCCTCAACGTGAACGACATCCAGGACACGTGTCAGCGGAACGCCACCGCAGCCCTGGCCGTGGGCCGCAGGGACCTCGCTAAGGTAGCCGTCGGAAAGGGCGGCGCGATCAGGTCACCACGCATGCCCATACGATGCCCGTGTGGCGCCTGATTACGGGAGTCCTGCTTCATCCACGATTCTGTGCACACAGGTGTGGGCACTGGCATCCGCCGCGACCAGTGGGGGCCTCAGTCCAAACGCGGAGCCCGATGCAGGCGCCCCATGGGCCCAGCATCCCTTTGGACGTCTGCTGCTGGAGACACTGTGAGTGGCTGCGTGGGGCTGCGCTCAAGCACTCGGATTCATGCATCTGCAATATCCTTGGATTAAAGTGATATCGTGAAGCACTACTGCCTGCTTTCTTGTGTGTCTGTCTCTATTTGTCTGTCTGTCTGCCTCCTTACCTGTCTGTCAGCCTGTCATCTGTATGCCCATCCTTCTCTCGCTATTACTCTGCCTGTCTGTCTGCCTAACTGCCTCTCTGTCTGTCACTCTCCACCTGTCTCTCTGTATGCCTACTAACCTACCTGTCTATCTGTCTGTCTCCTTACCTGTCTGTCAGCCTGGCATCTGCATGCCTGTCCTTCATTCACTATTATTCTCTGCCTGTCTGTCTGCCTAACTGCCTGTCTGTCTGCCACTCTGTGCCTGTCTGTCTTTCTGTCTAACTGTCTGTCTCTGTCTGTCTGTTTCTCTCTCTCTCTCTCTCTCTCTTTCTCTGCCTGTCTCTCTGTATGCCTACCTACCTACCTACCTGCCTGTCTGTCTGTCTGTCTGTGTCTATCCTCTCACCCCTCCTTTTCCTCTGCAGACTGGACTATTACAGCAAGATGAGTGACATTCAGACGCTGGCCATGCTGTGCAGTGTTTTCGAGGCTCAGTGCTGCCCCCTGGACTACCTCTCCCTCTTTGGGCACCATACTCTCCGGCCCCCGGCCTTCTCCATAGCTCACTCTCGTTACGTGAGTTCTGTTTTGGCCCTGTGCTTCTCCATCAGGAATGTGTTAGATTCTACACTGGGTCATTAACAAGGAACATGTTTTAGAGAAGGCAGGACAGAGTAGCTTTCTGTGCATAACTGAACCTTCATGAGTTCTGCTCTGAAACATGCTTAGTTTTGTGACATGAAAAATGATTGGGGCCAATCGCATGGTGACCTAGGTTTTGGGTTTTATAATCATGAACATGGGGGGGTATAACTGGGGTGAGACTGACCTGGTACCACTGGCTGCTTCAAGACATGATGTGGTCCTAAGGGATGTCCCACTGGTCTCATACAGCCAAGCTACACTTCTGGGTCTGTCACATCTGGTGCCGGTTCCTGTACTTCGGACTCTGGGAGCAGCGGCACCGCCTGGAATGTGGGTAAGAGGAGGCAAGGGAGGCTTCTGACAGCGTGGCTTCAATGTTTGGACCCTGAGTTCTGTGAGCGTGTAGCCCTTATTTGGACCCTGAGTTCTGTGAGCGTGTAGCCCCTATTTGGACCCTGAGTTCTGTGAGCGTGTAGCCCCTATTTGGACCCTGAGTTCAGAATGTTTGGAGTTGCTATTTGGATTCTAGGTTCCATAAAAGTGGAGCTGCTATTTGATTCCAAGAGTGGGTAATCGTCATTTGGATTCCAAGTTTTGAGAGTCGCCATTTCCTTCTGTGAGCGTGGAGTCCGCATTTGTATCCCGGGTCCCTAGAGCATGTAGTCGCCAATTGGATTCCAAGTTATGGATGTTTTCAGTTGCCGCTAAGTTCCTAGAGCATGGAGGCGCCATTTGGATCACGGATTCTGAGAACGTGCAGTCGCAGTTTGGTTCTGAGATAGTGGAGTCACTGAGAGCTTGGAGTCCTCGCATGGAATCACCTGTCAGACTCCAAGAGTGTGTATTTGATTCAAGATTCATTTCAAGATGTTTATTCGTCATGTACACAGTTAATCACATACAACATGTAGTGAAATGTAACCCTGGTCACTCCGAACAGCTGTGTGTGAGTATAGTAAAATATATAAAAATAACAATATAAATTTAAAAACGTATGAAATATGCTTTTTGCTTCAAAGAGCACAATGTCATCGTTTGGATCCCATGTTCCATTTGGTTCCGAGAGCATAGAGTAGGCGTTTGGTTCTGAAAGCATAGAGTAGGCATTTGGTTCCGAGAGCATGCAGTCGCTGTTTGGTTCCGAAAGTACCGAGTCCATGTTTGATTCCAAGAGTTGCTGTTTGGATTCCAGGTTCCGCGTATGTACTCCCCATTTGGATCCCGATTGCACGGAGTAACCATCTAACCAGAGCTAGATACACCTGGCGATGCAGTAATTTAGGGTCTTCTCCAGTTTGGTGCCTGTGCCACAGGCAGATTTTGGAAATCCTTCATAACCTCCGGTTTATCATCTTGTATTATTTTTGCGGGAAAACCCATGTCTTTCTTAGTGGTTCGGGACCCTGAGCACACTGTCCCCTGGGGAGAGTCCTCCCCTGATGATTATCGCTATAGCAACCAAGGCTACACTGACCCACGCGAGCGAGAGAAGGAGCAGCATGAGCTGAATCAGAGGTAAGAGTCCACCTTGTGCTTGCGGGGTACCTCACTGCACTATGAGTCCATCTCCTTCTCTGAACATGGTCCTTCCAGGCTTCTAGATCCGGCAAAAATCATGCAGTTCGATGACTTCAAGAAGTGCTACGGCGAGATTTTATACCGCTGGGGACTCCAGGAGAAACGTGCTGAGGTCCTGAAATTTAGCTCCTGTCCTCCAGAACCACATAAGGGGATCGGTGAGTGAGAAGGTGGAATCTGCCCCAGCAGGTCTTCGCTCTAAATGTCATACTCTCCAGTGTGGTGGTGTAAAAGACCCCACTTATTGCTGCAGTGGGGTAACGTAGCACCCTCTCTCCGCAGAGTTTGGGGTGTACTGCTGGTACTGCCGCAGTGAGGTCCGGGGCACACAGTGCGCCGTGTGCAAGCATCTCACCTTCCAGTGCGCCATCTGCCACGTGGCGGTACGCGGCTCCTCCACCTTCTGCCTGAGCTGTGGCCACGGCGGACACACCAGCCACATGATGGAGTGGTTCCGCACGCAGGAGGTGTGTCCAACGGGCTGTGGGTGCCACTGCCTGCTGCAGAGCACCTTCTGACCTCAGCTGTACTTGCCCACTCCGTCTGATCCTCTTCATGTACAGAACCGGACACTGTGCCTATTTATTTGTTTGATATGATACTAAAAGTTTTCCCTTTGTATCCTGCGGTCGATGTTCGCCTTGGCGAGGAGCCCCTGATGTAATCAGCACCGGGCCCAAGCAGCGGCCTTGAGCGGGGCAGCAAACCCCCTCCCCGCTGGTGTCTGCCAAAGTCCTTTTTGTTAAACTGCAAGGGGGGCAGAACTAAACTCGTGTACAGTTTTCTAAGATACTAATGCGGGAATAAGTTTTAGTGTAAATTTGCCTCCTAATGTGTATATACGACATGCAAAAGAAAATAAATGAGTTACTGTGTCTTTGTGGGCTTTTAAATGACAAGGAAATAAAGCATGTCCAGTAGGGGGCACCGGTTCACTGGGTTGTTAGTCCCTTAGGCAGAAGCTTAACATTGCTGAAGATGCAACTTTGCAGCACCAGCCTTCTGGATTTAATGAAAAGGAAATAAAATAAAACAATGTTATTTTCCAGGTACGTTGGAATGTGTTTCGCTAACCCCGTCTTGCTTTCCATGCGACCCACAAACATATAAGCAAGCTTGGGGGGTCCTCTTTGTGCTACAGTGCTGATGAAACTCCTGCTACTCATTCGCCTCATCTGGGGTCTGTTCGTTAAAGAAATCGTACACCTACTCTCAGATGGAACTGCGTAAAGCAAGGACACATAGCTTCAACAAGAGTGTTGAAGGCAAAATGGGGTTGAAAGGAGAGCTGCAGTGAATGAACAGGTAGAGTAACAATTGCTTTCTTTGCTGGTCACTGGGGCTCTACTCTTAGGGGTCTACCAGTCGTACCCTAGCTGTAGGTAAATGTTCCTTTTAGTTTAATTCAAGGTAAAGAAATGGCTGAGGAATATCCCCAATGTACAAGCAACATTAACGTAGCCCCAATGATACCAAAATGTCAATTTCCGCGTATCTTTTTACTGTGAAAAATAAAACCTCAAAAATGGATTATTATGACAGGTTGCAGGACATCCTTTTACAGCACATAAGGAACAGCCACATCACACCCCCTTTTTGAAGATGCCCTTAGGATCCAATAGAAAAAATAGGGTCAGTGGAATACGACTCCAAAACTTAAATGTAATTATATGCATTTTAAATAATAATGTTCTATTAATATCTCCTGTGGCTCTTATGAGTCTCATGAGAATTGCCTGGTAACGCCTTCAACTGAATGTGTCGCACTTGTCTATTGTTGAGAGTCAGGAGTAGTGATGGCCAAAATGACGCTTCATGAACCATTTGCTGTATTTTCTGACCCCACTAGAGGGTGCCCTTGGTTTGTTTTGGGGCATACTTTGAGTTGTTTTATGAGCAGAGAGCACCCTCTAGTGGGGTCAGAAAATACAGCAAATGGTTCATGAAGCATCATTTTGGGCATCATTATTCAGGAGTAGTGAGCCACACCCACCACGATGCCGGGCGTGCACACAGCACACATATGATGGGTTACAGTATGCGGAGGGGCACTGTGGGAAACATGGCTACAAAGTCTACCAAAAGCAAATGTAAGTGGATTTAAAAACGTTGCTGTATTTTTATATGATAATTTGTCAAATGTGTTTAGAATTTTAGATTTTAAGGTTTTGACCTGTACAGTGCATGGATGAACAAATGGTTTGCAAGGTATCGCCCCTAAGCACTGTCCCTCGGCACTGAATTAGCTGCCCCCTGCTATGTCACTTTGTCACATACAGGTTAAATGCAGAGGACACATTTCGTTGTTGTGCACTGTGTGCTGTGGTGTGTCAACGATGACAATCACTAAATTCTAATTCCAAATTCATGTCACATTGTAGTTTGCTTATTGCTTTTCTCTGCAATTGAAAATCGCACAAATAAAAATGTGATTCTGTGTTGTATTGGACTTGGGTACTAAGTCCCTTTGCGGGCAATATCTTCACAACAGGCATTGCCTTCATCGGTGATGCCTTCACAGTCATTGTCTTTGTAGACCTCCCCTTCACATATGTTTCAGCCAACAGTAAACATTATTTCTGTTAGAAACTATGAAATGTTTTGTCCTAGTGGATTCTTTCACATTTGAAGGTTTTTCCTGAAGGTCCTGAAGATTCATCCTCCCTGCCATCAAACCACCAACTGAAGGGGTTGCTGGTGACAAGTGGAGCTCCTGAGAGCACCGTTTCGGGGTGCCCTATATGCAAGTGGCAGTGTCTTTCTGTTCCTGTTGAAGTGTTTGTCGTGATGAGTGCGTTGAATGGGCCTTGGAATAAAAGCTACATTGTGATAGGCTGTGTGTTTGAAAATGTTCACTCTGATTGGCCCAGGTGAACTCTGGCGTCACAGAGCATCACCAAGGTCTAATCAAACAATAATTAGTAACATGCAGACAGGGGAAACATAGGGAAACTGAATTGCCCGGAACACCTGGACCAGCGGACCTCCTCCGCTACAAACAATTTTCTGTTATAAGCAAATCCACTATAACGGGCTTTTACTGTATTAGCTTGCTGAAGGGTTAGAGAGCGTTTTCTCTCCTGGTATATTTACAGCCTTTGTAGTTTGTTTCAAGTTTTTTTTTTTCCGGAACCAGCGCTGTACTACAATAAATGATGTTTCGTACAAATGGGTGTAAAGTGTTTTAGAGTGTTTTGCAGTTAGCAAAAGCCCAATGTGTTATAATTACATATTTTGTCTATAATGTAACACAATGACAAAAGCAGATCATTTTGCGCCCCCCCCCCCGACCGGTCCTGATGCTGCACAGCTGCGCCTCCTGATTGGTCAACGGTGCTGCGATGCCTTGGGTACCGGCTGTGCAGTGAAGTAGAGCCGTCTCAGCTGCATATAAAACCCCGCGTCGCTCTGTATCAACTCAGCTCTGCCGCTTCGCAGGACACGCCGAGGACCCAGAGCACGATGCGGGAAATCGTTCATATTCAGGCCGGCCAATGTGGCAATCAGATCGGCGCTAAGGTAACATGAATACCAATCAATCCTTAATGCGAACTGCCAGCCAAGTCGTGTAAATCCCTTTTTGTTATTATATGTTTTAACGTAGTCTGCTATCTATTTGATTTTCTTTTTTCCCCTTTTGATCCTTTAGTCTTCTTATTCCACATGACAGGGTGTTGAAAGAATGTTTTACATCGCGTAAAGTGATTCTTAAGGGCAATTATAGGCGCGTATTTAAAGTAATGTTGTGAAAATGCACTGTACAAAAAAAAATGGAATTGATTTGAATATTTGGAATAAGAAGTTCAAGAAAGCGGCAAGGAATGAAAGTATGACGCAGCAGCGGACTGTGGTCGGTTTTGCTATAAGGAAAGACATGAGCGAGTAAATCATAACTGAGACATTACGGGGGGAGATGTAGCCGGGGGAGACATGACCGCGGTGTCCGAAAGCGCAACAGTTTGTCAGGGTCCTTCGGGGGGAGGGCGGGGGTGGGGAAGTAATGCAGAGCGCCGTCCTCCTGCGTTGCTACTCGGTTATTCCGTTAGATCGTCCCTTGAGCACTGTAGGGTCTCACAACGCGGAATTTTTCAGCAGGATATTATCGCACCTCACCCCCCCCCCTCCCCCCGCATCGTCGCACCCGAGTCCGCAGTGCGCATTGCCCCAGATCGTCACGCGCTCCGGTACCGATCCCACATGGAAATGAATACTTGGCTCAAAAAGTTGCCTTTCATCCCCCTTTCATCCGGTGTGTACGTCTGCACTAATGGAGACGTTGAAGTGTCCAGCATGCATAATTATGGAGACTATTATGGACAAATTGTACATTTTGACATTGCCTTACGTCAAATATTTTTTTATCCGTATGTCCTAATTTCAATATCACCGTTACTTTGTTATTGTTAAAAAAATCCGCTCAGATTACGTTACCGGCACTCCCCCTGCTGTTCCGCTCAAGTCAGAGCAATAACGGGCACTGCCAAGCCAGAGAATGACATTTACACTGTGAAGGTCATACCTGATTAATATTTGTGCATATATTTATAAAGTGACGTAAAAGTGCGACAAATAGCACATTACAAATATTAACGTGATGTCATGGAGTTAGCTAGGCGTTGGTGTGTTGGACTGAGCTTCCGGGAATGGCGGGAAACCTGGATTGCAAGATAATTAACATATGAGTAAATATGTAGGAAAAACATTTAACACTTCTAAAAAGAAATTTGTGAAGTGTGCACTTGCAGTAGTCTATTCTTAGGTGCAGGCTACATCAGAGGGTGCCAGATTGTCTTCCGGACCATAAAGCTCTGTGACATCCCATCTGAACACGTGTGACATCCTCTTGCATGTTTGGTGTATGACTAAAGATATTTTTTTTGTGTGACCAGGTACTTCATTAAATGTGTTATACTTGGGTTTGTCGTCATGCTCGCGACGCCTTAACTGAGCAGTGAACATTATTACGCACCATTTTTTTGCAGCTGGCGAGGTAGGTTGCCAGCGTTTGGGTAAGCTCCTTGATCGGAGGATGATGGGATGCCATTTTCAGTCCGTATGTTCAGTTCCTGTACAGGCTGAGTGGAAATGGAGATTCAGTAGTGTTTTCCAGGGACAGCGTGGAAGGGATGCTAGTTCATCACAGGGCACGATGTCGTGCACAGTCAGGGAAATTCAGAGACACTAATCTGCATCCATCTTTGAAGCCTGTGAGAAAGCTAGTGCTTCTAGGGGGACCTCACGCAGACCCTAAGGAGAACACAGTGCCAGGAAGCCAAAGCGCTGTGTCAGTGCTGCTTCGTAAACATTTAAATGTAGTTATGTCAATAACAGAGATGGCAATTTCAGGTCCAGAAAGTAAAAATCCAGACCATGATTTACTTTCAACCAACCTGTTGAGCATAAAGAGTCACAGTCACAGAGTACTCAATTGGTTGGTTGAAACAAAATCCTGGTCTGGATTTGTACTTTATGGACCTGAAATTTCCACCTCTGGTGAATAATACAGGTCTTGGCTGAGTATAAAAACTCTTAGTGGGCTGGGGTCATTTATTAGGGTGAAATAAAGATCAGGGTGATGTCATCTGTTAGGGGCAGTGACACCTTTCATTCAACTGAATACATGCAGTGTAGTCATATCTACAGGAAAACTGCAATGAAGCTAATGAGATTAGCATTCACATTATCTGCTTAATATGTTTCCCTTTCTCTCTTGAACATAGAAGAGTGGTTTACAAATAGGTTACAGGAGTAAAACTGAGGCATATATCTTTGTTATCTACAAAGATGCTGTGGCCACAATCAGGATGGTCAAGTGGTGAAGGGGCAGGAGAGAATTCACCAGTTAGATATAGGGGATGATTAGGAGATTTGATAGGGCTACAGTGGGCAATTTTAGCCTGGATATTGGGGTACCATCCCTACTCTTTCAAAAGATTCCCGGGGATCTTTCATTACCACAAAGAGTCAGGACCTTGGTTTTACATCTCATCTGAAGGACAGCATAATTTTTACAGCATGGTGTCTCCATCAATGCACTGGAATTCACACTGACCACAAGATGGGCTAACCGGTTGGCCATACCAACACCTCTTCCAGCACCAACCCATCTTCTCTAGTTGGTCTCCCATCTAAGTACTGGCCAGGCCAAAATCTGCTTCAGATAACAGGTGGTATGGCTGCTGATGAGATCTGCAGGACAGCTACTGAACAGAAGTTGAATGACTCCATCCCAGGTAGACTGCAGATATTGTCAGTAACTACTCTCAATTTACATGTGATGTCCCGAAGATGCTCATCTCTCCGTAGACTCTTGATGTCGTAAAGCTGTTGATCTCTCCGTAGGCTCTTAGTGTCCGGAAGCTGCTGATCGCTGTCTAGACTCTTGATGTCATAAAGCTGCTGATCTCACTGTTGACTCTTGATGTCCTATAGTTGCCAATCTCTCTGTAGACTCTTGATAAAGCTGCTGATCTCTCTGTATATTCTGGATGTCCTGAAGCTGTTGATCTCTCTGTAGACTCTTGATGTGATTAAGCTGCTGATCTCTCTGTATGCTCTGGATGTCCTGAATCTGTTGATCTCTTTGTAGACTCTTGATCTCCTGACAGTGCTGATCCATCTGTTGACTCTTGATGTCCAGGCAGTGCTGATATCTCTGTAAACCCTGTATGACTGAATCTTTCAGTCTTTCTCACATAACAACTGGCAGCATAATGCTCCAATACTCGCAAAGTACCTCCTATTTATAAGGAGATGCTCTGCTGATGCATATTTTGCAGGCTGTAGCAAAGCTGCTTGCTTCCTCTGTTTGCCTTGCAGTTTTGGGAGGTGATCAGTGATGAGCACGGCATTGACCCCACCGGGAACTATGTCGGAGACTCTGACCTGCAACTGGAGAGGATTAGTGTCTATTATAATGAGGCTTCATGTAAGTCCAAATGATATAATCAATTATTATAACATATGAGTAAGTATGACAATATATATTATTAATAGACCTATAATCCAAGGACTGGTTATGAATGCACTGCTCTCAGTTAACAGCTACTTCTTTCCAAACCTACTTAATGGCCACCTTATTGCATTTAAAACCTGCTGGCTTTGTACTGTAGCAGTGATGTGTTTATGAACCGCTGAGAGGAAGCTGGTCTTTCTTCAGCCTCCAAGTACGTTCCTCGAGCCATCCTGGTGGACCTAGAGCCTGGCACCATGGACTCGGTACGGTGTGGTCCCTTTGGCCACCTCTTCAGACCAGATAACTTCATCTTTGGTCAGTGAAGTGTTCTTCTTCATGTGTTTTTCATAGGACCTTATGATGATGTGTGGAGAAGGCTTTTAGAAACCATGAACAAAGGATAAAACACACCAGTCATTAGGCCCCGTCTCCTGGTAACATCCAATTATGAGTAACGCTTTACATTACCTGCACCTTCATAATGCATTCATAGAACATTCATAAGCAGCATGTAAGAAAACATTACCAATCTAACACACCTTAACAGCTTATGAATATTCTATGAATGCATAATGATCCATTATGAAGGTACAGTTAATGTAATGTTTATTATTTGTATCACGAATACAGGAAAATGTTCTTGCAGATGCTCTTTGTACCAGTGTAAGCGGTTATCAAAGATGTCACAGTTTCTATTATGTCTCTGGTTACATTGACCTATTTCAGACTGTAGGCTTCCTGAGCGACTGCACTGTCTGAGCTGATCTGCGCTGTCATGTAGATGTTAAATGCTGAGTGTGGCCTCTCCCCTGTGAAGGTGACATCTGCAACATTGTGGGCTGCTAATGCCACAGAGCTCTGTAGCTATGCACAAGATGATGGATTGGCCTTGTAAAAAGGGCCACTGTCATTGGCCAGTGAGTTTCCTGTACGTTGCTTGAGGAAATGCCATTGGCTCTTACTGAAGATCGTCTGGTGAAGATGCACATCTTAATGCCTTGTCAATAGGGATGCACCGAATATTCGGCCACCGAAAATTTTTTGCATTTTTGGTTTTCGGCCGAAAGATTTTTATCACCGAAACAACACGGCCGAAACAGTATGTTGTGATGACGCAAACAGAAACCG
>JABFEB020000020.1:7199309-7215460 GCA_019775895.2 Stomatorhinus ivindoensis | reverse complement strand
GACCTCTGTCATCATTTTAAGTGGGAGAACTTGCACAATCGGTGGCTGACTAAATACTTTTTTGCCCCACTGTATATATATATGTGTTTGTGTGTGTGTGTGTGTGTGTATAGTGTATAAACTATGTTTGTGCATATGTGCAGTGTAAATGTGCAAAGTAGGCGGGTAGTAGGTGGGAGTTTCCCAGTACTGATGGCTTCAGAGATGCTTGCAGATGTTCTCTCTGAGGTGGTTAGAGCTGGATTCAGGGCCCCTTTGCTGAATTTCCCTTCCCAGAGCTGCTAACAAAACTTCCCACTCATTTCTCAAATTTGCAGCATTTTCAATGAAACCAAAAAAGGATTCTGCCCCAGTGCGCTTTTCTGGTTTCAACACGAAGGTGAGATAAAGAGAGAGGCAGGAATTACTAGTAACGACCCCCAGTGACTGAGAATCAGCACGTTTACTGGGATCACATGCCGCTCGGCCATATGGTTGCCCGATAGCTGAGCATGTGATTAATGCTTCACACACATTTTTACATCCACCGTCTGTCTTCTTATGCACATCATTTGATACACATTTTTACTTTAAACTGCCTTTCTATCATAATTGAGAACTGTTCCTAGAGTCCAGTACATGCAAAAATCTGATGGTAACAAGAGATAAAAGCATTATTCGTAATCATACTAAGGAAACAACGAGTGGGTGTCAGTCAAAAGGAAGACCAATGAGAACCTTCCATCAGTGAACGGTGGCACTGGGCCCGCCTCCTGCAGAGTGAAGGCCCCAGAATGTGCTGCCCCATGCAGTGCCTGTCTGCAGGTGGCCCTGCTCCTAACTGACCTGCCTCCACAGTGCTTCCTGGCTGCTCCTCCCTGCAGTGGCAGGCTGCCACCCCCACCTTCCAAACACTTATCCTGCTCAGAGTCAGGGGGCCCCTGGAGCCCGTCCCAGGCAGCGTGGGCCAGCTGTCTGTTACCATAACAACATACTGACTGTGGCAGAGTGGTGCAGTGGACAAGGTGCTGGGTACTTAGTTGTAGGTTTGGGGTTCAAACCCAACGATAACCCCTTATGGGGGTGTGGTATTGGCAAAGCGCATTAGCACCCTCTGTCTGTGACGGGATGGCAGCAAGAGGGGATTTATGAAAACTAACACATTCCAATGTGCTTATACAAATGATAATTAAAGCATTATGTCATTATTTTGCACATTATAAAAAAAACTACCCCTTGAATGCTAACTTAATCAAAGACTCCCGTAGCCGAAAACCAAGAATCCAGCATGAGCAGCAATCTGGCTGTCACACATCTGCATTTACCCCCCAACAGGTGTAGCGGCTAACTATGGGTCACCCTGCACACAACCAATTAAGAGAATTGAAATTGACTACTGAATTAGGGTACACATATCCCACAAATCAATTAAGGCATTGTCAAATCCAATTAAGCGAAAATCATTCTCCTTATAATGATTGGTTGTGCACAGTGAAGAACGCCTCTGATTGGTGTTCATTTTGTATTGCTATTGTTCCTTGGTGAGGCGTGCCCCCCCGCCCAGTGTAATTGCAGAAAAAGCTGTGAATGTCCTGACGGATTGTTTTTGGGGCAGCAGTTATGACCCCGTCACTGAGATGGCCAAGCTCTCCAAAGCAGCCATTTGAATTGCAAATAAACCACATAAGTCAAAGGTGAAGTGGCCCTCAGCAATGCCAGGGGCCTCCATCTCCAGAGGACAGAGGAGGAGACAGTTATCATTTGGGCCAAACTTTCCTAATTCTCTCTATTTGAAAGAGTGGAGTTCTGACAGAGCGTATTGGATCAGACGGATGCTCAGAAATCCAGCTGCACATGGAAGAGCAGCGTCTCTCCGTTAACCCTTTAATTCACTCTAGCTGTGAATGTGAGTCCCCCCAAAAAACAGCCACAAACCCAGGATTAACGACAGCAATGTGCTGCAATGTGCCTGAGCCTGGGAAGTGGGGATTGTTCAGCAGCACTGGGGATGGACGTTTAAGGCCGAGCTGTGAGGTTCCTGGAAACAATCGGGGACAGTGAGGAAAAAACTCAGCCTTAACCCATCACTGAGACACGCACACGCCTTTCATATTGTACTCGAGCACAGGCTCATTTCAATGCACACTATTATTTTCATAATCTACACCTCACCGCTTGGTATGGATCATGCATTTGAAAACCAGGTTAATCTGTGATGGAGGTAATTTCATGCTTTAAAGCATTTAAGCCTATAACTTAATGAGGATACGGCGGGGGCATTAAGGGTAATGTTCACTAGGGGCCATCTATAGTACTGGAGAAAGTAGTTGCCATCTATATTCAAGATCACCTCAAATACAACAACCTCTTTGAAAAAATTCAGTCTGGTTTTCGCTCTGCCCATAGCACAGAAACAGCTTTGATTAGAGTCATAATGACTTGCTGATGTCAGCTGATGCTTGTCCTCCTTGATTCGTCTGCTACATTCGACACTATTGACCATGATATACTCCTCAAACGGTTACATCACACCATTGGACTAACTGACACCAGCTGGTCTTGGTGTCAATCCTATCTTACAGACAGAACAGAGTACATTTCCCTTGGAAAAGCAAGGTCCCGGAGACACACTGTGAACTGTGGTGTCCCCCAGGGGTCAGTTCTCGGCCCCATTCTGTTCACTTTATACATTCTGTTCCCTCTTGGCTGAATCATTAGTCGCGATGGAATTTCACTTCACTGTTAGGTTGATGACACACAGCTTTACAGGAAAACTGATAAATACTCCTCTGCGGCATCACCATCATCATCACCATCAATGCCATTGATACCCAGCATCTGCCTTGAGGAGATGGATGAAACAAAATTTACTCCAGTTAAACTGCTCTAAAACTGAAGCAATCTTGGTTGGTACCCCGCATCAGCTTCAGTCAGCCTCCATACCCAGCATTACATTCTCCGGTCAAGACATTCCCACAATTTTGATCTACTATGGTTCTGTTTTACTGGAAGCTGCTTGACCACTGATAAGAGGCACTGTAGTGAGCTAAAGCCTCAGTGCTGCCCTCTGCTGGCAGCTAAACATCTCCTGTCTTTTAATGTCTGTTTTGCATCTCGACCTGCCCCTGTCTGCATTACAGCAGGAAAAGTCAAACCAATATGGTAGACAAACTTGATTTTAAATGGTTATTCGATTTATGTGCAGAACGTTAAGAAAATGTTGATGAGCTTCGGTGCAGAGCACATTATCCTCAGTTATAATAGAGACGTATAATCTGGTTACAGGTATGGCATACACAGAGACATCAACCCCCTCCGTCTATATGGATTTATCCTGAACCTCTGTGTCCGATAGACTCCATTCCTTGACATTCACATTTCCATCCTGACAAATCTAATTAGCTCATATGAATTAAAGCAATAATGTAATTTGTTTACAAGGCATCATTTATTTCCTGTCAAGTGAGCTTTCATTGACAGCCTCTGATTTCCTGCTGTCCCGACCTACAGAAAAGTCACTTCACCACTCTGGCGATTTACAGAATCGCTCCATTAAGTCCACTGTGCCCTCAGTGATACAGTCACACATTTGAGATCAGAGAGCGTGGCGGTCACCTCCTGCAAGGCTGGTGTGCTTAGACTCTAAGAATAATCTGGAATATTGGCATCACTGCCGTTGTCCCATAAACGGAGAAGAGTGGATTTCTGGATTTCCGAAGCTGGAAATCTTGTTGCGTTTTAACAACAAAGCTGGGATATGTAAACGGAACTCTACGGATATAAAGTACAGATGGTTATTTTGTGGATGACACATTTTGAATTTTTTTTATTCAAACGCAAGCGATTCCTTAGTCAGCTTGGCTGGGATTCAACCTCACAAGCAGAAAGCGAGTCATTAACCATGTTGGAACGCCTCCTCTGTGGCTGGAAGCAGCGAACTGTTGGGTAGGGTCTGCACACCGGCCCGGTCATTGCAGTGGACCCCATCTACCCCTTCACACATTTCCCAAAGCTCTGCAGCTGTACGAGTGTCTCTTATGACGATCGTATTTAAAGGGAAGGATTATTCTGCAGCCCAAAATAACCCAATACAGGGTTCTGTCATCCGTAAATATTGCTGAAGTGACATGTCATAGGAAAAAATTACATTTTGGTCCCAAGGAAAACATGCAGTCGCCAACCCTTTAAATTGGTGATCTTAAATAGTGATCTTACTAAAAGGGTGTTTCGTTCTGTCCTTCAAAGGACAGTGGAGAAGTAATATTAAACAATAACGCCAGTCCCTGCTCCATCTCTCTGCAGCATGATTAATTAATCTCTCCTTCCTTTAAACTGCTGTAAGGCCTGTTTCACATTGGCTATTTTTTCCCAGGACACTCCACTAGTAATAATCACATTAGAGCGACACATTTTCGTCAGGTTTATCAATAATAGGTAGTCTGTTCCAGATTTATATGTCCGCCATGGAAACAGGGGTTTCGGAAATGATTAAGGAGTTAATTGTTAAAAGGGTCATTGAAGTAGTTTTGCTTTGAAATTTTCTGGTGTTTTTACAGTATCAGTAAACTGTGCCATGATGCATGTAAACAAAAGGTCTGACTATAAATGCTTCATTGCCATGGACGTGTACACTGTAAATTCAACTAAACATCGAACTTTAAAATCAATAAGAGACCAAAGGATATAAAAACTCTCTCACATGGAAATCAGACATAGCCATTTGGAGATATTGTTAGTATTGCAGACTTCCCAAGAAAAACGTGCCTGCTTAATTTCCTAAGGACTATAAACACCCCAGAATAAAATAGAATCCATCCTGTTATATGTAAAGTCGGGAGCTTAATTTAAATCCTGCCTACAACTCTTCCTACAAACATATCATTCTTTTACAAAGGCCTTAAATTGCTATTTTTTGTTTCACTTAGAGGAAAGTCATTATGAAGGAGAGGACTTGAAAGTGCACATTATTCAGGAAAGTTTACATAATGCTGACGTCGGAGATATTTAAGTCATTCCAAAGCTGGACCCCAGGTTCTTTAACTACCTTTATTCTCATCTCCTGCAAGGCGGTAAAACACCTTCAAACACACCTCGTCTGAATTTCCACATTTTTACATTCTAACGGGATTCACACTCAATCAGAGATCCCTGGGCTAACCTGGAGAGTGCCCTACATTTACATTCACACTCCAGTGCTGGGCCTGTATTATTTCTTGGTTCTGCAATATTAGTGAGTGATTTTAAAATGGATACAGTTACTGGTGGGAAGCGCAGCGTGTCTCCTGTGGGTCCACACGCTCCCTAAATGGGTCTGAAATGACTAAACAAATCGGGGAGAGTTCTCTTAGCACCAGGAAAGAGAGACACATTATTTCAATCTGTATCACTTTCTGATGCTAATCTGCTATCTCCTTAATTGTACTGTTGTAGGAGAGGATGAGAAATTAAATTGATGAATAGACTTTTCTTGGCTTATAATGACATAAATGTTTAAAGTGGATGTACAATTTGAAGCATTACACTGAGAGGAAGAATTCCCAGAATCCTCCGGACAGCCAGACTCAGGGTACCCCATACACACCTCCGCCACACACACATCTTTGTGGGGACTCTCCATTTGTTACTTTGGGGAAAACTCTAATCCCAACACGATGACCTTAACCTCTACAGAGCCCTAACCATAAGCATAAGTAACCAAACTAAATACGAGACTTTTGACATTTTTACTTTTTTGATTGCATTCACAGATTTTTGTGGGGACCTGAAAAACAGCCAAAATTATAGATTTATATTACATTGTGGGGACAATTACATATATACATACATATATATATATATACACACACACACACACTTAATATGTTTAGCTTAGCATCACGCAACTATTGCAGTGATACTTATTTATTTGATTCCAGTGATTATAGTAATTGTAAGTCTGAGTGAAATACACACTTTAGATAATTCAGTCAGTATACTGTCCACTGAGATAGAATCCAGGCCCTCCACGAGCATGTCTGACTGAAATGGTTGGAAGATGGATGGATGGATGGAGAATTTATACACATACATATATTGTAAATATGTAAATTCATAACAGGAAAAAAGGTGCTGACTCATTAAAATTAAACAGTGAAAAAGACACTCAGACTTTAATAGAGGAGCAACAATCATTAATATTCATCCATTTTCCAACTCGCTTATCCTACTGGGTTGCGGGGGCTCCGGAGCCTATCCCAGAAACAATGGGTATGTGGCAGGGAACAACCCGCGACGGGGGGCCAGCCCATCACAGGGCACACTCACACACACCATTCACTCACACATGCACACCTACAGGTAACTCCAATTAGCCTCAGCAATTGGTAACCTGGTGTGAGGCGACAGTGCTGACCACTGCACCATCATGTCCAGTCATCAACATGTGACATTAAATGGTAACAGTGCAAAGAACATCAGATCATTTATTCCGCAGAATTCTGCAGCAACAGCTGAACAAGTTGATACATTTTTCTCAGTCTTGCCCTCACTGTCACTCCCATACTGGCTGTCATTCCCAGTAGAGCTGAAATTTCCATCCTGCCCGTCATTCCCGTCTTTGCTGTCACTCCTGTCCCAGCTGTCATTCACTCCCCTGACTGTCATTCCCATCCCAATGTTCCATTCCCAATAAGGCTGTCACTCCTGTCCCAGCTGTCATTCCCTCCCCCGACTGTCATTCCCGTTCCGGCTGTTCCTGGTCCAGATGTCATTGCCTCCCTCAGCTGTTATTCCCATCCTGTCATTCCCATGCCAGCTGTCATTTCCTCCTCTGACTGTCATTCCCGTCCCCATGTTCCATTCCCAATCCGGCAGTCATTCCTGTCTCGGCTGTCATTCCAATCCTACTGTAGCTGTTTCCCAGATTTCACAGTGGCCAATCCAACAAGCATTTAAATAACTTTGACCCCCCTCATCATTAATGCGATTGGCATTTATATGATTGAATTTCAGTCGCCCCCCCGACCTCCCTTCCTTCAAGCCATTTCCCTAGAACAATCACATTGATCTGGACTACACTGATAAGATCAGTTATAGTGTAGAAATGTCTGTATGACGAAAATAAATGTTTTCTGCAGATCTGACTCTTTAGTCTGCCACTGTAGGGTGACTGAGGCAATGGAGAATAGAGAGGTGAGTAAAGTCCCCATTTCTCGTCCCTCCTCCTGGCCTAGACTTTTGCATTTGACTCGTGATGATCTTGGTGAAGGAGAAGAAAGACCAGTAGATAATCTGACGTCCTTTCAGGAGGAACGGTGTCAGGCAAAGCAAGAAAAAAAAAAAATCAATTTACTGGAGCCTTAACTTGAGGAAATTGCATATTCTGCCCCTGTTTGCTGAACAAGCACTTTGGCTGTTCTGTGGGAAGGCCAGACCCTTGTTAATCGCTCAGAGTGTATATAGGAGTTTAAGGGTCTTTGCCTGGGTTTGGGGGCTCCTTCGTGGCTATTTATTGGGGGGAGGGAGATAAGGTGCTAGGGTGCGTGCGGGACTCAGAGTGAGAGAAAGGGGTGTAATTAGGGAAGCGGTGGAAGGCTGAATAGGGAACTCGAGCAGGTGGAGTGGAGATTGGGCCGTATTTATGAACGGTTGTCAGAAGAGTGACAGGATGATGAATGGCCCGCCTCCGCCTCGGCCATTTTTCCGGCACTTTCCTTTCTTTAAGAAGTATATGATAAAATACAGCCGTAAAAGCTGATGACGAATTTCCGTGTGGTCTGGTCGAGGTTAGGTCACCAAGTTTCTGTTCCACTCGGCTCTCAAAGGCAAGCTCCGTGTGATCTGTGGAATGAGCCGGGACATTAACCTATTTTCTGGGTTTTTCGTGAGCTGGAGTCTCACGCGGAGGCAGGATTTCGGCGAAGGGTAACGGCCAGACAAAGAATACGCGGTAAAAACCCTTCGCATCATTTTCCACTCTGTGTTAGGTGCCATTCTAAGGAGCTGCTTCCCGATTTACAGCCTTTGAGTTTATCACAAACAGTAACACTACACCAGCCCCAGTTCTCGCCTGTTCGGTGGGGGGCGAGCCTCTATGGAGGCGTCCTGAGCAGCACTGACACTCCTGTAACCCCCCCTCCCCCATTAATCCACCTGGCACGGATTCGGCAGAGAACTGCGGGTCCATTTCCCGGCTGTGACTGGGGGGAGAGAGGCTCTTGATCACTTAAGTGCGTTCCCGTTGGGGTGCGGTGGCAGAGGTGAGGGTCCAGCAGATTAAAGTACTGCATTATTGGGCTGTTCCACACAGCCGCTTCCATTAAAGGTGGCTTGGTGGCGTGAAACGGGTCAGCGCCGTGTCTTACTGTCTTATTGAACAGGAAGGAGCGTCGCTTCATCTCATATCTCTTAATTAGATTGAATTGGAAGCCCACGTTTATAATTGCATCACAGCCGGCCCCCAGAGCGGTCGCTGCGGAGACGGCTGTAATCATCCATAAAAAGGTCTGTGTGTCTTCTTACCCATCAGCCTGTGCACCTGTACTGACCTCTGCAAATGCTGCCATTTCGCTTAAAAAATGTCGGTCCTTTGAATTTGAATCTAGGACATTGGGGAAGGTCCCTCCTCGTCCATCTGTTTGTCCTGATTCCCGATCTGGTGGGCAGGGGTCTGTTCCCCTTCCAACATGCCCCCCCCCCCCTAAGAAGTGGTCTCCGTTTTAGGCCTGTGAAACCTTTATGAAGCCATAGTTTGATGTTCTTGGATGGCAAGGGTGAAAAGCCCTCCCCCCCCGCCACTGGCCTGTGCAGTGTGTGTGCTTCTGTCTGATGCCACGTTGGCAGGGTTTCCTCTGTGGGGATGCACAAGATGCTGTCTAACACGGAAAAGCTTGATGAATTCCTCGTTTTAGAAAGGAGCGTGCTATTCATTAATATTCTCATGATTTAATGAATATTTTCACAAGTGTTTTCTCTCTGCTTAGGCACAAACAAGACTGAATTAGTAATGGAAGCAACAAGTTTGGCCAACGTGTAGAAATGCACTTCTGTGTTTATGGTGAAGCAGAGTGAGCAAAGCCCCCACATGCGGAGACGCCAAAGGGCACAGAGTCGGGGGCGTGGACCAAAATGATGGGGACCCCTGACAGAATGCAGCCTTGGGCCCACTGCCTGAGCTGGTACTATCAATCTGTAGAAATTCATCTCCCATCAGTGGGGGCTCAATGGTAGTAGTTTGTAGCCTCTATGCAATGCTGGGCCCCCAGTATCGCCCAAAGTACCCATGTTCCTTCAGCACCCCTAGGCACAGCAGAACGACCCAATACAATCATCATTAATGGATGGATGGATGGATGGATAAGAGTTCAATACCACCTTCGGTATTTTTTGCCTGTCTGTATATTGGTGGATGTTCCAGGTCATGCCGTACTTTCCTTGCTGCTTCCTCTGGCAGGATGGAGGGGTGGTGCGCTCCAGCAGTAAGGAGGTGAGGGCGGCAGGTGTGTGGTCAGGCTGGGTGGGCAGGCAGGGAACTGCCCACCATCTGGAGCTCCAGCACAGAATCCCTTGTGGTGTAAGGGAGAAATGAACAGTGTGTGTGAGAAGCAGATGAAATTATATGAAGCCATGTATTTGGAGAGACCCCAGGGAGACAGGAATCCATGGCGGCAATGGCAGCAGAACCTTCCATGGGGTTGGCAGGTATTCCCAGGCTCCGGCATGGGAGCTGAGCCCTGAGGCTTGGACCTGAGGGACACTGTCCTCAGTTCTTTTACAACACATATGCACTCATGCAAATGCACACAATCTATACTCCAATACGTACAAGTTACACTTTTGGGTGGCATGAATTTCAGCGGGGAACTCTTGCATGGAGAGATATCTCATTTCGTGACGTGTCAGCTGCCGGGACATGTATGCTGAGAAGGATGGAGCCTTCCTCCTCCTACCCCTGGCCTCCTTCAGAGCCCCCTGAGCCCTGCACCCCTGTCAGAGCAGCTGGCTGACTCTGGGTTACCATATAAGCACAATGGTGGCAGGTCCTGTTGCTCCTCTGAGCTCACGCTCAACCAGGGAGGTTTTTCTGCCAAATTCCGCTTTGCCGATAGTGACAGGAGCCAGACGAGCTAATACGGTGGTATGCGGCTAATTTGTACGGCTTAGCATGCTTTTGTAGATCGGAGATCTTGTCTTTGCCGAGGGTTAATCAGGGACCACTTGACAATTTGAGTGGCTCCGTCGCAGAGTGATTGCTGGGACGTGATCATTTTCCTTTTGCTGATGCCCAGCAAACGGAGTTTCAGATTAAGATCTTGGCTGAGTTTGCCTCTAAAATAGTTACGCTGCCTCCCTCAGGCCTGCCTGCACAGCCAGTGTCTCAGTCATTACAGCCTGACGCCGCAGTTCGGATGGGTCCAGGTCGTACTCAGTGCTCCCGACAGTGTGAGGGAATTTCAACATCCGTTGCACTGGGGCTGGGAAGCAGCTTCAGCTGGGGAGTATAATCACTTTGACAGTCTGTCACTGTACCATGTGCTCATGTAACCACAGGACTTGCTATTTCACCTGTTAGGTTACCTTACCTGTGCCAGAGCCTGGCTGTGCCTGGTAACTTAGGCTGGTTTTACCTTCTGCCTTGTTTGGTCTGCTCCCCTGACCTATCATCCAGCTACTGACCCACTGTGATGTCGATGCTACTGACTGTCATCAGGAGATGAGTGTCTTAGTACAGTCAGTGCTGCTCCGTGGGTCTCCAACCTTATGAGAAATGAATGAAGCGGCTGTTCTCACAGTCTAAACAAATCTGGATCTCCATGGGAGACGCCTGAAAAACCCATTATACCCCAAAGGTCAGACCTTGAAGCTTTCAGGACCAACTTCAGAACATTCCGGTACAGGTGAATGCCATTTGGGCTTAGCCATGCTCCTGGCATTTTGCAGAAATTCCTGTCTCCATCTTTGCGCATTTCCCTTGGGTGGTCATCTACTTTGATGACATGTCTAAGCATGGACCCACATCAGCCATGAGGAACACTTCAGCTAATCTCAATCATAACAGTAAGTGAAACATTTCATGGCTGCTATTGATTTTACAGCTAACAGCCAGCTTCTACTCCAGTCCAACTCTGAAGCCCATCGCCGTGGACCAAGTCGCTAGGTCCCTCAGCATGACCGTGGACTCTCTATGTGATCCCCTTCAAAACTGTGTGGATATGATGTGATCAATTCATATGAAGAACTTATTTTCAGGTCTAGTCAGGCAGGATCTTTAAGGAAATACTGCTCAGGTGTCCCTGAAAGTCGGTGGATAAATGGTATGCAGGATATTTCTATCAGGACACTTTTGTCTTAATACAAAATAATAAAAGTAATATAAAAGTGTCAGGGTTAGAAAACACGCCTGTCACTTGTCTGTCACGAGTGTCAGAGCTGAACGAGGAGATGGGAAAAATGAACATGGTGATCTGTCCTCAGACTCAGTGACTTTGGCGACCGTATATTACAGGGAAACCAAGAGGCCATTGATGCACACACACGACCACAAGTGCTGTTATCTTTGTGAATATCTTCCGTGCTTTTTATGATTTTTTTTGTGATGTGCACTGATATGTTCTGTTATACTGCCCCAGAACTGAAAAATCAATATGCTTTAAAACTGCAATGCTCGCACTTTCGCTTTTCAAAATTAAAATTCAGTTATGATGAATAAAGCCAGTAATCTGGAGCTTACGCTGTGATTAAAAGGCATGTTAATCGATGCTCAGATCAATGACCCGTGTAGCTGAAGGATAAACTAGTGCATACAGCAAGTTATTTGCTTTTTTATATTATGTAACAAATTCTTTATTATTTATGTTGTAGAAATGCATGATCAATATCAGGGAAAGCCACAGAAATTAGATTATAAAAATTTCTATCACAAAATTGATAATGAGTTGTGGAGTCAATGCATTAGTAATCAGAGTTTGTTAAAGCAATATGGTTGGTTAAATTTCCGAAGTGTTATTCTGAGTGTCATTCTATTACACTGTCTTATACACTGAGTAAGTGTCTTAAGCCCTTGCAATATTGATCTACACGACTGTGCATTTTAGCTTAAATGCTTGAGGGGTGCAGGGGTTATTAAATTAGTGAGGTTTTCCCAAGGAAACAAACAAACAAACAAACACACACACACGCACGCGCGCACACACACACACACATACACACAGACACTGATTTTCATTCCTTTGTTATATATGCACATTTGCTCTTTTGGTTTTATAACGGTCGCATTACATTTTTCAGCAAAAGCTCTTTTGCTTATTACAGCACTTTGCACCCTTTCAATGCAAACGAACTTTTGAAATTCAGCAGAACGCCGGCTGGCCATTTCTGTCACTACAAGCCGACGGGGACTTCCCAACTGACGGGGACACGTCCTCTTTTCATAGGCAATTACCATTTCATCGTTCGCGTGATGTTCAAATGCAGATATTTCCCTTGTGGTGTGCTTGTGTCCGTATAATGTATATTGTTATAATTCGATCTTCTCCAAATTTGGCTCATTGTTACGGAGCCTCCACATTGGACAAAACCAAAGCTGGACTTATCTCATAGGGTTTATCAGATATTATGGCGGTGGGGGGTGAAGACAGAGTATCGGAGCCTATAACACATGAGGGAAACATTCTCCTCCTTTTTCCCTCCCCCCACCCGCCTCCCGGTTAACAATTACACTACTCTGTAACTCCCCCCACTGCCGATTGCACAAAAAACATACTTGCACACATATAAACGTGGAAGTCGTGAACGGCCCTGCTTGCAATTATTTTTTCATGCCATTGACTCTATGTCAGGGGCGCCCAATCTTATCCGCAAAGGGCCGGTGTGTACGCAGGTATTTGGGATGTCCTTTAGGTCAGCTGCTCAAACCCAGGTGTGAGGACTCTTCAGCCAATCACTCCTCTAATTAGTAATCTAATTAGGGATTTGCAGCGAACACCCACATACACGCCGGGCCCTTGCGGATACGATTGGCCACCCCTATTGGACACTGGTGTCCTCCATTTTAGAGGTCAGGGTGTCTGATCACAGGCCATGATGAGAGTCTTCTGCAGGATGATCATTGTGTCACCTAAGTCATGCTGAGGATATGGTGCTGAACCTAATCCTTTCATATTTTATAAATGCTTGAGGCAAAGGTGACTGATTTACTGAAAGATTACTGATCTGTTTCGATTTAGAGTTTTTATAAGCTGCCGAATCAAAAAAAAAAAAGCAGCTGGGGAGATGTACAGACCCTCTGTTAATGGGACATCCCACCTTCTCTTAATGGGAGATTCCACAGTTTCTTGATAGGACATTATACTCTCTCTTGATGGGACATCCCACTCTCTCTTTATGGGACGTCCACCCTCTCTTGATGGGACATCCCACTCTCTCTTGATGTGACATCACTCTCTCTCTTGATGTGACATCACTCTCTCTCTTGATGAGACATCCCACTCTCTCTTGATGTGACATCCCCCTCTCTCCTGATGAGACATCCCACCCTCTCCTGATGGAACACCCCCACCCCTCTTGATGGAACATCCCACCCTCTCCTGAGGGGACACCCCCCTCCTTTCTTGATGGAACATCCCACCCTCTCCTGATGGGACATTCCACCCTCTCCTGAGGGGACACCCCCCCCCTTTCTTGATGGAACATCCCACCCTCTCCTGATGGGACATTCCACCTTCTTTTAATGGTATATCCCATTAACTCTTAATGGCACATCTGAACTCTCTCGTAATGGTACATCCCACTCTTGTCTTTATGGGACACCCCGTCCTCTAAGGTCTCAGTGTCTCACTCCCAAAAAGAGTTTCAAAACAACCCCCCTCCCCCCGCATCCTCCTATCCTAAGGACTTCAATAGGCTGCCTATTGAGACCTGGGGTCATTTAGGTGTAAGATGAAAGGCACTGATGATTTTATTGTGGATTCTGCTGACGGCACATGTGGCTGATGACTTATATAAAAAATGGGATGCGCTGGTGTTTCCCTGTTCAATTTCCGGCATTAATTACTTGCTCTGACCCAGGAGGCTGTGAGTGTGAGCTCTGCATTTCTAGGGGCCTTAATTGATGGAGAATAGCCCCCACCTGAACTTCGTAATCACAGAATTACCTTTTTATACCCTCTATCAAAATGAGTCCAGGCCACCAGTCTCTGATGTATAAATCATAACCTCTGAAAACTTTCTAAAACAAGTTTCAGAATGACCCACACCAGGTCCTAACACCCCGAGGTCTTAGATTATTTTCCTTCTAAAGTGTACACCATATCAGGACTGGCTCTTTGACCCACACATCTTCAGAAATGCCACTGGACATCTCTGTGCTAGCAGCGGTCGTTTGCTCGTGCTTGTTAAGGAATATAAGGAGTCCTACTTTCTGATGGAGGACGTGGCTCTGCCTTCTGTCACAGGTGTGGTCGGAATGTACTGAATTGAACACGCTTCAAACTGCTGAAGTCTGAATTGAAAGGAATGAGTTTGATGTAGCTGTCAGACGAATTTTGTGCTACTGCATACCTGCATATGGATGATGTGACAATAAAAAACCACACGACATCTTATTTAAACCCTTCAGACATTATTAAACCAGCCCCATTTCATATGTATGTCTCCGAGGTACATTAACCTGTGCTCCTTCCCGTCACTGCAGCACGACTGGTGACATCTTGTTCCAGTAGCTTCACCACACGCCCGGTCACCAGGAGGTGCTGGTGTTCTCTGCATCACAAGCCTCACCTCCAGATTCGCGTTGCTCCGCATCGTCACCACAGAACAGACGGCCCTCAGTAAATTCACGTTATCACGATGGTGTTCGAGCATTAATTTAACACCAGTTCGGATGCTGTCATTTCACGAACGTGATCAAATAGAAACTAAACACTTAAAAAAAAATCAAGAATTATCTGGAAAGCAGCTTCTGAATGGGAAAGTGAAAGCTTGTGAGAAAGTCTTATGGCAGAAAATCAGTTAAGGAATGTGTCAGAGTTGAAATCAGCCTACCTAGTGTTTCCGGCCGGCACGTCTCACCTCAGTGAACCCTGCCTCTGCTGGGATTATTAAAGGCTCATGAGATTTGTGTTCATCCTCTTGGATTGGGATTCTGGACCATGTGCCATTTGTGTACGCTGATGGCAGAATCGGATGCAGTGATATCATTTCCTGAATGGTCGCAACTTCCTCTCCGCCACGGTCGGCTTCCCAGTGGGTTGTGGATGGCTCTGAATTGTTCCCTCAGCAGAGGTCTCCTCGTCCTTGCTCAGGATCCTCGATGGGCCCTCGGGAAGGCCCTCGGGGCCCTGGTAGCCGCCAGCTGCCCTCTGGGCCTGCCGCTGTCGGTCAGCAGCCGGCCCCCTCCCCCCTCGCCCAACACCGCTGCCTCACAGGCAGGAAGTGGCCATGAATCCTCACTCCCCATCTCCCCTGATTAAAGCCCTCCATCGCTTCACTGGCGAAAGTGACCTTTCAGCCAGAGTCGTTTCGCTGCTGAAGCTGTTGCTCTCCTCCATATTCATTAGTGGGATTGCACAGCAGAGGTAGTCAGTTTTGAAGGAATTCCCTGGAATGCCTTCACGCGTTTGCTTGGAAGGTGTCGTCGTCATGCAGATACAAGGACACATGTCTGGCCACACCTCCACCTCTTAGGGATGCTCTTGCAAAGTCCACGGTGTGTCTGACAGCATTTAATAAGGGAATTAGATTCACCTGTTAGATGAGGTTTTAGGGGAGTGCTGAGTCTCTCAGTGCCCCCCCCAGGGGATGACCCGACCCTCACCTGCCGAGCTCTCTCGCTCCTGACACCCCTCCATCCCCTTCTACTTGCCCCCTTATTACATCAGGACAGCCAGCATAAAACCGTCCTCACTACTGTCTTTTAATCTGCCATGACTCTCGACTGATTTCGCGAAGGTAAATTTTGCTACTGGAACTTAGAAACAGGATCAGATACGCATAACATGAGCAAAAGTATGAAGTATTACTATGAAGATCTTTATAATAATACTAATAATAATACTAATAGTGCAATAATAGTGCTGATCGCTGTTGTAGAATCTGATGGCTGCAGCTACTGAAGACCTATGGAGCAGCACGGGTGGAGCAGCACGGGTGGAGCTGCTCCGCAGAGCAGCACGGGTGGAGCAACACGGGTGACGCAG
>JABFEB020000020.1:7179113-7189176 GCA_019775895.2 Stomatorhinus ivindoensis | reverse complement strand
TGAGGCTGGGTTTGAACCGGCAACCTTGTGATTACAAGCACACAGGCTTAGCCCACTGAGCCACATGCTGCCCCCCATGATATGTCACTTTAAAATTGACTGTCCAGTACATCGTCCTCCTGCCCTCAGAATAGTGACGTGTAACTATTAAATGACCATACAGTACATCGTCCTCCTGCCCTCAGAACAGTGATGTGCCACTTTAAAATGACCGTTCAGTACATCGTCCTCCCACCCCCAGAGCAGTGACTCACCCCAGATCCTGCTGGCTCTCCTTGGTGGGGTTTTTACACCGTGTGAGCAGAGGTTCATCTAAATTTTCTCTTAGTGGGGAATGTTTGCACAGCCACTGTCAGATACAGCCATGGCCAAAAGTTTTGAGAATGACACAAATATTAATTTTCACAAAGTCTGCTGCTTGGGTCAACTGGCTACTCTATTTGTCTGTGTTGGCCCTGCGGTGGATTGGCGATCTGCCCAGGGTCTACCTCCCCGATCTGCCCAGGGTCTACCTCCCCGACCTGCCCAGGGTCTACCCCGCCTCTGGCCCGATTATGCTGGGGTTGGCTCCAGCTTCCCCACGACCCAGATGAATAAAACGGTATAGATAATGGATGGATGGATGGATGAATGAACTTGATCCAAAAAACCCCCATTTCCACTGCATTTCAGCCCTGCCACAAAAGACCCGCTGGCATCATTTCAGTGATTCTCTCATTAACACAGGTGAGAGTGACGGGAACGAGGCTGGAGATCAATCTGTCATATGATTGAGTTAGAATAGCAGACTGGGTGCTTTAAAAGGAGGGTGGTGCTTCAAATCATTGTTCTTCCTCTGATACCATATTTACCTGCAAGAAACACATGCAGTCATCATTGCTTGGCACAAAAAAGGCTCCACAGGCAAAGATATTGCTGCCAGTAAGACTGCACCTAAATCAACCATTTATCTGATCATGAAGAACCTAAAGGAGAGACGTTCACTTGTTGCGACGGAGGTTTCAGGACCGCCTCCTAAAGTTGATGCAGTTGTGGGATTGGGGCACCACCCCTTCAGAGCTTGCTCAGGAAGGGCAGCAGGCCGGCATCTGCGCGCACAGTGAGGTGAAGACTTATGGAGGATGGCCTGCTGTCAAGAAGGGCAACAAAGAAGCCATGTTTCCCCAAGAAAAACATCAGGGACAGACTGATATTTTGCAACTGGTACAGGGATTGGTCTGCTGAGGACTGGAGAATCCCTTTTAGGATTGTTTGGGGCATCCGAAAAAAAGATTGTCGGGAGAAGAAGAGGTGAGCGCTACCATCAGTCCTGGGTCATGCCGGCAGTAAAGCCTCCTGAGACCATCCATATGTGGGGATGCTTCTCAGCCAAGGGAGGGGGCTCACTCACAGTTTTGCCTAAGAACACAGCCATGAATAAAGAATGGTACCGAAACCATCCAAGAACAGTTTTTTGGATGAACAATGCCTCTTCCAGCATGATGGACCACCATGCCATAAGGCAGAACTGATAACTAAGTGGCTCAGGGAATAAAACATCAACATTTTGGGTCCATGGCCAGGAAACTCCCCAGACCTTAATCCCATTGAGATCTTGTTGTCAATCCTCAAGAGGCGGGTGGACAAACAAAAACCCACAAATTCCGATGAATGCCAAGCATTGATTATGCAAGAATGGGCCGCGATCAGTCAGGATTTGGCCCAGAATTTGATTGACAGCAGCCAGGGCGAATTGCAGAGGTCTTGAAAAAGAAGGGCCAACACTGCAAATATTGACTCTTTGCATAAACCTAATTGTCAATACACAATTACATTAAGTGCCTTTGACACTTATGAAATGCTTGTAATTATAGTTCGGTATTCTATAGAAACATCTGACACAAAGATCTGCAAGCACTGAAGCAGAAAACTTTTTGAAAAACATTACTTGTGTTACTCTCAAAACCGTTGGCCATGACTGTAGACCATCTCGATTACAGCCCAGCATGGACCCTCCTTATACTCCCTTATACCCTCCCTATACTCCCTTTATTTCCCTGTGCTCCACTATACTCCCTTGAAATCACCTGATACTCCCCTCTACTCCCCTGCACTCCCCTATACTTGCCCTATATTCTGCTGTATTCCCTTGCGCTTCCCTTTACTCCTCTTATCCTCTGTGTTCCCCTGTACCCCTTCTTTTTCCCTGCGCTCACCTGTACTCCTCAGTATTTCCCCTATACTCCCCCGTGCTCTACTGTACTCCTCAGTATTTCACCTATACTCCCCTGTGCTCTACTGTACTCCTCAGTATTTCACCTATACTCCCCTGTGCTCTTCTGTACTCCTCAGTATTTCCCCTTTACTCCCCTGTGCTCTTCAGTACTCCTCAGTATTTCCCCTATACTCCCCTGTGCTCTTCTGTACTCCTCAGTATTTCCCCTATACTCCCCTGTGCTCTTCTGTACTACCCATGCACTCATTTGCACTTCCTTTTTCTCCCTTGCAATCCCCCTTTATGCCCCGGTACTCTCTATACTCCTCTGTTCTCCCCTGCACTCACCTGCACTCCCCATGTCGTCCCCTGTACTCCCTGTCCTCCCCCTGCACTCCCTATACTCCTCTGTCCTCCCCTATACCCACCTATACTCCCCTGTATTCTCCTTGCACTCCTCACTGCTCCCATGTGTTCCCCTGTACTGCGCTATACTCCCCTGTACTCCGCTATACTCCCATGTACTCTGCTATACTCCCCTGTTCTCTCTCATACTCCCCTGTTCTCTCTCATACTCCCCTGTTCTCCACACCTCCACCATGCATTATTACAAACAAAGAGCTTTAATGGTGTGCACTAAGGTCACATCAAAAGTTTTATGTACCAGCCTGGGCTGCTTGGATCTTCCAGGAAAAAAAAATAAATCCAGTAATATGCTAATAGGTGCACACAGCTCTGTGGTTTTATTTAAGGTGACATAATCTCTTAACCCCTTTATCGGCAGCCCTGGAGGTCAGACCATAGGAATTTAACATAGGATGTATACATGCTGCTGATATGCTCTCCTACAGCATGAACACAGGGGCCCAAAGGGCCTTCTCTCTGCCTTTGGGGGCCACATTCCCACCAGTCTGCATGTTAACACAGCTGCATTGACAGGTCACCTTTAACATTTAAGGGATCCTTTGAGCGGCTGGCTCTCCGTAAATTTCCTCACACGCCTTAAACGTGTCCATATTTTAATCAGAGTTCCTCTTCTGGAAGCGCCTGACAGGTTGCCACTGCAGCTAACGAGGGCCCAGGCAAACGAGGCCAACGCAATTAAGGACGTGTCCGCCCTGCCCCCTCCCCGGTCCCTGGCAGAAGCACCGGCTTGAGCTGCTGTTATGGTGGCTAGGAGGTCAGCACTCATTCTTAAGGAGCAAGACCCTGTCCACTCGCCCCCGCTGACCACGTGCGGGGGAGGGAGGGCGTGCTGCCCCGTCTCCAGCCCGCTGGTGGAATGAGCTGCCAGGCCAGACTAATAGAATTAGGATTGATGACTGAGACTAGGTGAAGTGTGGAGTAGCCTTACTGCACACTAGCGTTATGCTATCACACTGTGTTTAAGACAGAACAAGGTGTCACGCGCCGCAACCAGGGGTCAGGGTGAAGGTCTCACTGTGCAATTGTGACATGGTAACACAGTGCATGTTGAATCGCTAACCCCCCCATGCTGTATCGCTCATCCTTAGTGAGCTGGACCCCCAACACCGTATGAGCTAGACCGCACATATCACTTTTATCTGTACCGCTAACCCCCCAAGAGCTGTGCTGCTAATGCCATGGGAGCTAAGCAACTAACCCCCTCGCGGTTGGACCACTAACATCATGCAAGTTAGACTACTAATGGCACTTTGGTCTGGACTGTTAATGTGATGCAAGCTGGACCACTGAGCTTCATGACGTAGACCACTAACACCACACGAGCTAGTCCACTAACAGCACATTAGCAAGACTTCCAACACCAATTTGTGCTGGACCACTAATACCACATGAGCTCGACTGCTAACAGCACTTTGGACTGGACCAGTACACACCCATGTTCCTCATGCTGAAGGTCTCATTGTCACTCCCGGGAGGATAACCACTTCACTACATCTGCTGTGTATCAATTTCGACTTCAGAGAAGCTCCAAGGTCTTTAATCCTTTAATCCGGCCAGGATGGATTGATGTGATCACTCCCAGGTCTTTTCCTCTTCTCTACCATGTGTTATAAGGCTCGCTTGAAATTTCAGACCTAAAAACCAACAATCCCATTAGCTTGTATTGACACGTGTGTCCCAACGCAATCTTATTACAAGGATTATTGGCTATGAAGATTGTGCTTTGTTAACCCACACACACACACACACACACACACACACACAGAACTGTGTGTAGAAATCTTTGAACGGGGGCCAGCAATGAGGGCAACTGCCTCACAACTGCAGTGTTGGGGGCTCAAATTTCCTGCAGTATATGGCATCCTGTCCAGGGTGCAACCAGCTCTGTGCCCTGTAGCAGGCTGGCATTCCATCCAGGGTGACCCCAGCCCTGAGCCCTGTGTAGGACTGGCATCCCATCCAGGGCCTTCCCAGCCTTGTGCCCTGTGACATACTGGCATGCCGTTCTGACTGTCCCGAGCCCTATGCCATGTGGCAAACTGACATCTCGTCCAGGATGTATCCAACCTCATGCCCTGTGATGGACGGGCATCCCCTCCAGGGTGACCCCAGCCTAGGACAGGGTCTCTTCCCATGACCCTGAGCACCAGGATAATCAGCTAGAAGATGAATCATGGAAACATGTGCAGCGAGGGCCTCTGACAGATGGCTTGATAGACTCATCCTCACGTTGTTCTGACAAGTGTGTGCATAGCCTGCTGGTGCTGGACGGCACCGTACCCGTCACTGTTTAATATAAAGAGCTCGTTATATAAGCTGCGACGCCACACAAAAAGCCAGTGAATCCTTTCATTGTCGCTCCTACATTTTTAATCACGCCCATTTCTTTCTTTCCATTTCGAGTGTTGCTGTTCGGTTTCCATGCTGAGACGTGAATCTCTGCCATTGACACTTATTAAAGGATGCCCACTGGGCTGGGCAGGGGGTACGTAGCGAGGGTCAAATATACTTATCATGCAGAGCCACAAGGCATAGAGGGAATGATGAGAATGGCACCAATCATTGACTAATGTTATACCAATTTACGGTCATCAACACTCTGCATGATGTTTTCAGTAACGCGACTCCTTCCCACATCTACATAGGCACGAACAGGCCGGTTATCATGCATGGTATCAAACTGAAGTAAATGCAGTATCTGAATGCTGTGAACGGGGGGCACCATGGGGGGAGAGGGGGGGGGGGTGATGATCCCGCGAGGACCATAATTGGATTGGTCAGAATGTCTAGCTGTGCCCCTGGCTGTGTCTCCTGTCGGACGTGTAACGGCACATGTACTTTATTATTGTTCCTTTACTGGAATATCAGTAAACTCTGTAGAAAGCCTCTCACATTCATTGTGAGAAAAGCATTTGGATGTAAATCTAGCCATTCATTGAATTAGTTTTGTAAAGATGACGAAGGATTCTGATTGGCTGGGAAGATGGACGTTATGATCAATGTGACAGCCGTCATCCTTTTAGCGATTGTTATTGTTACTACACGGATAGCGCAGGAAGTCATAGTTCCTTACATATGGTCTGAAATCACAATCCCTGGCCTGTGACCTCTGGTCTGAACTCACAGTCCCTGGCCTCTGACCTCTGGTCTGAACTCACAGTCCCTGGCCTCTGACCTCTGGCCTGAAATCACAGCCCCTGGCCTCTGACCTCTGGGCTGAAATCACAGCCCCTGGCCTCTGACCTCTGATCTGAAATCACAGTCCGTGACCTCTGATCTCTGGGCTGAAATCACAGCCCCTGGCCTCTGACCTCTGGCCTGAAATCACGACCCTTGACCTCTGGCCTGAAATCACAGCCCCTGGCCTCTGACCTCTGGGCTGAAATCACAGCCCCTGGCTTCTGGTCTGAAATCACAGCCCCTGGCCTCTGACCTCTGGGCTGAAATCACCGCCCCTGGCCTCTGGTCTGAAATCACAGCCCCTGGCCTCTGACCTCTCGGCTGAAATCACAGCCCCTGGGCTCTGACCTTTGCTCTGATATCACAGCCCCTGGGCTCTGACCTCTGGGCTGAAATCACAGTCCCTGGCCTCTGACCTCTGCTCTGATATCACAGCCCCTGGGCTCTGACCTCTGGGCTGAAATCACAGCCCCTGGCCTCTGACCTCTGATCTGAAATCACAGCCCCTGGGCTCTGACCTCTGGGCTGAAATCACAGCCCCTGGGCTCTGACCTCTGATCTGAAATCACAGCCCCTGGCCTTTGACCTCTGGGCTGAAATCACAGCCCCTGGGCTCTGACCTCTGATCTGAAATCACAGCCCCTGACCTCTGATCTGAAATCAAAGCCCCTGGGCTCTGACCTCTGCTCTGATATCACAGCCCCTGGCCACTGACCTCTGGCCTGGTACAGTCTCACCGAATGGCTGCCTTGGGCCCTTCACAGATTCATTCTTGAGCAGATATTACATTACGATATTATCTGTATATCAGTCAGCTTCCTGTTGGTTTCATTCTGATGCATAAGGTTTCAGTATGAATTCAGTATAATTAAAAACCTTTCATTTTTTGTTTTATATTGTGTCCCTGCATGTCTCTGGGGGAAGGTGTGTGGCTCAGCGGATTAGACTTCTGTGCCTGTGATCAGAAGGTTGTCAGTTCCATTCCTGTCCCTGGTGTGTGTGTGTGTGTGTGAATTAGGTTTATATTACATTGTGGGGACCAAATGTCCTTCACAATGTGAAAAAAACTGTTATTTTGACATGTGGACCATTTCTTTAGGTCCCCAGAAAGATCTGTGACTGCAATCAAAAAACTAAAAATACCAAAAGTCTTGTATTTTCTTTGGTTACTCATGGTTAAGGTTAGGGTTGGGTTAAGGCTTAAGCTTTGCCTATAGAAACATTCGATTCCTCACAAGGATATGAATACAAATATCTGTGTGTTTATGTCTCAAAGGAATATGATGGGGTATCTGAGAAAGACCATTCTAGTACCTGTACTTGTCAAATAGTAAATAAAGCACACCGGGCTCGCTCGCCCTCCAGTCTGTGATCAGAAGTTCACCCCTCAGAGTTAGCCGAGCGACGACACCATTGGGCCCCTGAGCGAGGCCCCTAACCCCAAGTGCTCCAGGGGCAGTCTGGTGCTGTTTTCTCATTTGTATTTGCTTGCTTTGGATAAAAGTACCTACTGAATAAATAAGCTGTTATCTTTCCTTACTTTATTATGACCATTTCAGTGACGCACTCAGATCACAGTAAACGGCACAAAGTCCTCTGGAGGCGTGCAGAAGCACCTCTATTTCATGTGGCTCCTAACTGCTCACGGAAAAATATTGTTTCATGAGATGAAAAGTCAGAAATATTACATGATCAAATAATTTCAGAGGAAGCCTGACCTATTTCAGTACAGCCAACAGCTCCCTGTCTCAGAGGCTATGATTAAAACTTTGAAATTTATGTTGTTAGTTTATGTAAAAATCTTTCTGCGTCTCGTTCTTACACCGGGGCTATGAGTCATCTGTCAGTATTCATTACCTTTAAAGTTCCTCTCCCGCCTCGGATCGAAAGTACTATTCTTCTCTCAGAACATTTGCATAGAGGAAGTTGATTAATCATCCTTGGAAGATGGGCCGTGCATTTATTCACCCAGAATGAGGAACTGGCGGGTGTGGGGATGTTGGGTTATTGATATAGTATATCTGCAGTGATATGCATATAGGAGGTCAGGTGGCAGCTATTTAAGAAGCCAAATGTCTGTTTAAACATTAGTGGAAAGAGTTGCCTCACATTAAAGAATTACAACTTTTAAACTCAACTGCGTTGCCTGTTCTTTGGTTAGAAGATCAAAGGGGTTTCAGATTGACTGTCTTTGAATTTCAGAAACTCGTTTAATTAAAAGCAAAAGGGAGGAGGGTGTTGAGTTTCCTTTGATGCGCTGCATTCCAGCTGGGCTTCTGCCTTTATGCCGTTATTACAAATGATTTTACTCCGGCTATTTTAAGAGAAGAAAGGGAATCTGTGCAAAGTTTTGATTAAGTTACCTTCTGTGCTAAAATGCATTTGAAAATCTTTGTTTTTTCCCTCCTGGTTTTTGGAGGTTTTTAAGTTATCAGGAAAGAATTCTGCACACATGAATTCGTAGCAGTAAGGCCTGCCTATACTACTCTGCATGCGTACGCACGGACGTGTCCACTCAAATATTTACGATGCAACTAGCAAAAACGTGGTTCCTTTGTCACCGAATGCTTGCAGCATCAAGATTTTGTCTGTGTGAGCACTGACTGCGATGGGCCTCACGCACTGTGCACATTTGATAGACCCACAAAAATGTAAACAACATGGAGAGCTTTGAAGAACATCCATGCAAGCAAATTTGTCATTATAGACCTTTGTATGACCCGACGTGTTCAAAATGTAAAGGTGCAAAATTTGAAATCCACCAAGTAATTTATAAAGTGCAGCTGGAAATGTACCTTAGCCAGAATCCTTTGTTGTAGCTGAGAGTATTTGTTCTTTTGTAATAAATGAAAACTGTTTAACTGTTTCTAACAGACACGTTGCAATTATGATAACTCTCATGCCTGTTTATTTCAGACATTTATAATTTATGATTTTAATACCTGATTATTTGTTGTTTAAAAGAGTTTAAAGATGTTTCAGGCACAGAAGTCTCCAAATTCAATTTATTCCAAACAAAAGGATATTAATAGATTGCATAGCTGCCCCAATCATATTCTAATGCTGTTTTACCAATCATTCAGAAGTCATTTTTGTATTGCCATTTCTTACCATGGTACTTTTCTTTGGCTTATCTCGAAAAAGTGTTTGGATTGTCTTGCATTCAGTGCAACATGCATGGCTCTGCTTAACTGCAGCCTTCAGTACATTGCTCCTGTCTGCTATAGCCTTATTGAAAAGTGTCTCGTGATAAATGTTGCAAAGTGATAGTCAACTTTTCCGATACCTCAACAGTCTTGTCCTTTCCTTCTCCCACGCAATCCGTGCATGTGCAAATCGTGCGGGCTTGACTACAAACGTACAGTGTGGACAGTTCCGTGTCTGGATTACGTGTGTGAATTTGCAAAAACTAATGTGTACATATTAACTGATCTGAAAGCAGGAGTGCAGTTTACACTGGAGTGCACTGCAGTGGCCAGGAAAAAAATGCACTGTGAAAGTTTACAGTAAAACGGTGAAGTTTGATCTTAAATTGAATTATTCATTGTTCACAGCACAACCATGAACATTTCATAGTAGAACTGTGAGCACTTGCTTTACTTTGAAGTTCACAGCCACCTCTTCTGTTGTTATAAGTTTACAGTTCGACTGAGGATTTCACATAGAACCATGTGTTCCAGGCCGAACAGTGAAAATACATAGTAAAACTGTCAAACAAGATTACAGTTTTACCATATAATTTCATAGTGCATTTTTTTCTGGGGAGGTAGGGGGGTACTCACTGCATCCCTCTCAGTGTAACACTGCCAGCCAAGCGCACAGTGCTGTTTTGTGCTGATTTATATCCTCCATCAAAAAGACACTTTCATGTCCCTAGTTTATGCAGAACTCGTTCTGCATGATGGTGCTACTCTCCAGACCAGGAGTCCACCTGGCCCTGGTGCCGCCCTGCCCTGGTACTGCCCTGCCCTGCCCTGGTACTGCCCTGCCCTGCCCTGGTGCTGCCCTGCCCTGCCCTGGTGCTGCCCTGCTTCTGCCCTAGTGCTGCCCTGGTCCTGCCCTAGTGCTGCCCTGCCCTGCCCTGGTCCTGCCCTACCCTGGTGCTGCCCTGCCCTGCCCTGCCCTGGTCCTGCCCTGGTCCTGCCCTGCCCTGCCACTGCCCTACCCTGCCACTGCCCTACCCTGCCCCTGCCCTGGTCCTGCCCTGCCCTGGTGCTGCCCTGCCCTGCCCCTGCCCTGGTGCTGCCCTGCCCTGCCCCTGCC
>JABFEB020000020.1:7159407-7173261 GCA_019775895.2 Stomatorhinus ivindoensis | reverse complement strand
TATCACGTTATGGGGACATTGTGTCCCCATAAGGATAGGTATACCTGTTCGCACACACACACACACACACACACACGTGCCATTTGAAGCCCTCCCCCTCTTACTCTGATACCTGTGTATTACCAATAGCAGATATTCACACCGGGAGAATCACTCTGTTTCCCTGTTTTGATTAATATTTGATCAGCTGGGGAGGGAGTGCAGTTCTTTAGGAGAGCAGATGCTGTTGGGGGGGGAGCCCAGATTTGCAGAGATCCAAGCCCTCCCTCCTCCGACATGCCTGTACAGACTCATGCACGCAGCCGCTCTGATTTAAGTGCCCTGCATGTGATACTCTTGTATTTATATGCCACTGGGGAAGGTGGGACTTCAGTGGGTCTGTTAAAGCTGAATTGGTGTTACATTTAGATCCGTCTTGCTTCACAGTGTGGACAGTGGCGCTCTCTGGGGGACCAAAGCAGCGCATGTCAAACGATGCTCTCAGTGAGCCTTGGCATCTGGGAGGCTGCATTCATCCGCAGGCCTTTTATTCTGCCCTCTGGGGACACGGACCTGTCTGTGATTCCGGACCGTCACTTTTTATGTTTCCAGTGAGGTGCAAACTCTCTCTGTTGTGCAATAATTTGTAATTAGCAGGCAAACTTCTTAGGGCACTGGATGTGGCACTGGATGTGGCACTGGAGGCGAAGCTAGATTTTCATCCAGTTCTTCCCCTCCAGTGCAAGCAGGAATCCTCTCTTGTGTTCACTTTGGTGGCAATTGGTTTATATGAAAAAATCAAACAGTCTTGCTCTATACGGTGTGTATATGCTGTCTCAAAAACTCTAAGTATCCTTTATTGCCAACTTCAGAGATATGATTCGTGGGTCATGTAAGGTCTGGATGGTGGATGGAGGCAGTAGAAGAGGTCATGCCAGACCACGTCAGTGAAGTATTACAGTTGAAGTTCTATAACTCCCTGTTCCTGTCAGAGCGTGAGTTATTCAGAGACCTTCAGAGTTACAGAAGTATTCAGAACTTAATTCCAGCTGGGGAGAGGCCTGGCTATTTTGGGTCACGTGTTGCGTGTGACAGAGATGACCACCCCTGTGCCTGTCACCGTGTGTTTGTCAGTTGTTCACTGCGGTCGGTCTCTGCTCTCGTCACGGCGTGGCAGTCTGCTATGGGATCGAGTCGGGGACCTTCCTGACAGATAAATATGTCTCGGAGGTTGGGTGCCTTGGACAGGGACCTACTTATGGGGGTGTAATGATGTTCACTAGCTCCTGAGTAGAATGGCATGCCATCTCTTAAAGGTTACATTTATGATTTCTTCAGTCATATTCGTGTATTGGTGATGATCCTGTTCCATCTTTGCTGTTTTTCTTCTTTGCTAATTCACCACGTAGAGCTGCTCAGGGGTAGAGCCATTCAGAGGCGGAGCTGATAAAGGGTGGGGCAGCTACGGTGTAGAACCACTCAAGGGCAGAACTGCTCAGAGGCGGAGCTAATCATGGGCAGAGCTGCTCAGAGGCGGAGCTAATCATGGGCAGAGCTGATAAGGGGTGGGGCAGCTACGGTGTGGAACCACTCAGGGGCAGAGCTGCTCAGAGGCGGAGCTAATCATGGCCTGGGTTGCTCAGAGGCGTGGCCTATTGGGTGCGTCATTCTCGTGAAATGCTGCCCCCTCACCTTTTTATTTCCACTTGTTTACCCGACACAATCATAATACTCATTTTCCACACCTGCAATACTCATTTTTCCAGGGCAAATTAATGAACTGGGCAAACTTGTAGGTGAAGCGTCACAGCTGAGACAAACTGACAGTGTTACCTGATTGGTTGGTGAGCGTGCTAATGTGTTAATATTCTGATCCCTGGACATGCCTCTTTTTCTTCCCCAGAAATACAGTAACCCTACTGACAAAACAAACCACTACTAACGACGTCTGACTGCTATACATGTGGGCTGCCTTTCACTATAACCTTAGATTTCACTATAACCTTAGATTTCTCCAAGTCACCCATACGGAGTAATGTGACCGTTTAACATCTGTTCCCTACATCATCCCTTCAATCAGGCAAAGACTTTCTAGGTGAAGAGGTCAATGGTAAACAGAAATGATTAGTTACACCTTTAATTCCCATTCTGTCCTTAGGTGAAATGATGTTTTGCGTGCTTTTAATTGGAAGCCAGCCCATTGGTGAGGAAACCATTCAGGCGTCTCCTGTGAGCGCTCCTCTCAAATCCACATGTACAGAATAAGTAATGCTTTCCCTTACTGTGTTGAGCAGATTTCTATTCGCCATTTACGTGTATGCAACATTTAGAATGGTCATACTCAGTTTTTAATAATCCTATAAAGAAAAGTGTGATCTGTAACAAAATGACTTAAATGTTAGGGTGTTTATTTGTTAAGGATTGTTGATGATTGATTCATGATTTCAGGAGCTGGTGAGTGCGCATGCTCTGCACACTTAGGCTGATCCTTAAACACGTCAGGTACGCACAATCCCCACCCCATGTGCTCAGTGAACTTGCCATTCACTCCCCGTGTAAGGAAACAATCGCATGCTCCTGTAATGGCTACCCCCAGCCACAGCTGAAGCGTACTCGTCTGTCAAAGGCCGGGCACCTTGGCTCTAGCTGTTCAGGTGATCCAGCCCCCCCACACACTCCCCCGGCCCCCCTGCACACCAAGCCCTCATCTGCCTGTACACGAGTAAAGACTTCAAAGAAGCATCAAGCGTGGGGAGTCTTTTGAAGTGAGTTTAAAATAACAGAATAGGAAAAAAAAACTCAGAGAGGACATTTTTAAAAGAACATTTTATTTTGTTTTCCTTTATAAAAGTTCTCTTTTATTTTCTGACAGTGTTGGGGCCAGGAAGCCTTGGGAGTATCACATGACAGCCTCTCGCATAGAAAAACCCGGAGAACTCCGACCATAGTCCAAACCCACTTTCTCCATATCCATGTCAGTGTAGCATCAGCTGTTACTCACACAAGCCTAAACCGCAACAGGAATATTTACAGAGCTCAAAACCGACTGCAGATCAGTAAAACAATTAAGGGCTTTTGCCACATTATAAATCAAGCATTTTTTCCCAGTGTCTAACAATTTCCATTTCCTCTGCGTCCGCTGAATATTAAACTGGAACCATACTTGTGAGAATGAGTTATAAGTTCCGTTATCTGAGAAGTCAATTCAATTTCAATTCATTACATTCATAAATTGTCTTACTAATGGTTGGCTTAAGCCAATGTGACATCACTGATGATACATTTAGATATTCTAAATGTGTGACTCTTTCAGTAATATTCAGTGATACATTTGGCCCATTACTGCACCAGCCAGTGTAATCGCATTCAGAACAATAACAATAAAAAAGTGAAACAATAATAATAGCTGTAAAATAATAACTAGCTCTTAGTAATCAGGGTGCCTTTGAAGTCTCCTCCATCTCTCTGCTGCATTGACATCAGAGAAATCCTCTCTTCCCTCACCTGCTATGCAATCGTCCTTAAAAACGTCTCTATGCCGCTGATGAGTAGCTTTTCAAACACAAGGAGACACTAAATGACTATAAAATAAATACACAGGCTTTGATTATTTTAACATCTCGCTCCCCCGCACCTCGTAAGGATGAATGATGAGTGGCAGCCACTGTGGAATGGATGTGCATTTTTGCCAAAAGCCACACCCCCTGCCTTTTATCCTGCATGATGCTCTGATTGGGCGGCACGCGCCAGGTCTTTCCCAGCGTCAGTCGTAGCCAATGTGGTGCCCTAGGCGAGCATCACCGCTGGCACCGCCTGTCTAAGGCAAAGTGAAGTTGGCTGGCAAGCTGACGGCCCTTCAGAAGTAGGTGTAGCCTACGTTGCACGGGCCTGCTAGCGCCCTCCAGAGGCCTTCAGCGGGCTTGCTGGGAGAACCACCTTTCCGTGTGCTAGGTGACCTTTGCATGGTTCTTTGCTTAAGCTTGGATACGGCTGATCTTATCCAGTCAGTTCCTGTCGTGGTACAAAGTCCTCGCATCCCCACGACGTGATCTCAGTTTCCAGGGAACTCATCGTCATTGACCTTTGCTGGGGTCCAAGTGAATATCTCAGTACCATTGAAGAGTGTCCGTCTCTGCCTCCGGGTTCGGTGGATCAGCCACTTAACCCGTCTTTGTCATCAGTCGGTGCTGCTATTGACAGGGGACCGGAATGTTCTGCGGTGGCTGATTGAAGAGGCAGTGTTTGAGAGACACATCTCACCTCCATCGATTAAATTACTGAGCACAGCCTCGCACACCACAGCCATAAGGATCACCATAGACTTGTTTCTGTTACAAGTGACAGGCGGGTACATGTGTTACCCACGTACACTAGGGGGTGCTACTGAGGCCTCATCAGACTTAGATCTGCCTCAGGTTCTTCAGAAACTTCTTTTAAATGTCTATCACCAGTAAAGGGCCTTTACCCTGTAGCATCCTTTCTTATCTAGAGATTAATTTTAAATTAATGAGAAAATCTGTGCACTATTGTTTATGCATTTTTGCACATTTTTATTATATAAAACTGGTATACAGTAATTTTGGTGCCAGCGATGTCTGAGCGGTTTTAAATTAAGTTTATGGTGCTGATTAAGAAAATTACTTTGGTATTTCCAGATTGGCTCCAGTTTCTGAGATATTTAATAGTTAATTAATTAACGCAACATGTTTGAAAAGCATTCAGAATTAGAAGAATATTTTTATTTTAGTTACAACTAGTAAATAAACAGTCTAACATCATATAAAAAAGAAATTCAAAATATCTAGCAGTGACAGGAAAGTGACGTATGATTTGATTAAATGATTTGACCTGTGTAATCAATATATAATTTTAATAGAGAGTGATTCACAATGGCTCTGCTTCAAAGAATGTTATGTGCACCTGTCATCTATTTGTCTATCCACCCATCCATCTATTATCTATCCATTCACCCACGGGTCTATCTCTCCATTCATCCATCTATCCATTAACCCATTTTCCATAACTGGAGCCTCTGCAGAACATTCTCTTTGGTCACTCTTCTGGTCACTCTATTGTGATGAAGTGTGATCACGGGGGGAGGGTTTTCCCTGCCTGGACACTGATGCTGGGTCTCAGGAAGCTCTCAAAGAGCAGAGCTGTGCGCCTCAGGTCTCTCCTCGCGTCACATGTGCTGCTTGCTAGCTTCCCAGATTGCTGAGATGATGAAATGAGGAGATCCGCTGTATCCACATAAACAGCGACTGAAAAACTGAATTGTCTGCCTTGCGATTATTATACCGTAACTGGCATTCTGACCTGGTAATCTTAGATGAGTCTTATGCATGAATAATTTATGAATCGGCTATTGCGTGGTTTATGTTCGGGGAATGGTGTTCCAAAGCATAAGCTGGATGCTAATGTTTTGTATTAGTGGACCATCTCACCTGCAGGGCTGAATCCTATTTACAAATCAGAAATATCACAAAATCCACACGGGTGAGAGAAACGTATGGAGAAAGTTAGAACTGTGATGTCATAACATTTTGAGCTAGCAGAGGACTATGATGTCATAATGCTTCCCGCCAGCAGAGGACAGTGATGTCATAATGCTTCCTGCCAGCAGAGGACAGTGATTTCATAATGCTTCCTGCCTGCAAAGAACTGTGGCGTCAACCGGGCCCCTGTGGTCCCTACCAGCATTAACGACACTCCTGACTTAAAGGATTGTCATCCAGGACTGACTAACTTAGCTGATCTTACCTTAATAAAAATCTTGATTTGTAAATGAGCAACCTGCAGTGGCTGTCTGATAACATACCGTGTAAGTGTGTGGCGAGTGGGTATCCTGCGGACAGGAGAACCATGGGGCTGTGACGTTAGACCAATCCCCAGCTGCAGGCAGCAAGACTTGAGGCTCAGCTATTAATCATGTGGCAGCCTTACTGTTTACTGAGAGCTCATTTATGTTTCTACAAAGGTATCGGGAGTGTCAATTATAGACCACAACCCATATTTTGGCTTTTTTTTTTTCTTGCAGAGACACTGGAGGATCAATTAGGAAGTGTAATTTCAGCCTGGAGCAGCAGGAGGTGTTGGTAAGCCTGGTTAAGCAGGCCCAATTGGAGGGGTGGTTATGTGACTGAACTGGCTAACAGCTGCGATGCTAATTCATCAATGATCATGGTGTGTGTGGCACTATTCTAGCTGTATTAGCAGATCGTTACGTGGCATTTCAAATGCATGTGAAATGCATGCTGATACATGCTGTCTTTTTAATTCATGATTAAATACAATTTTCGTTTGATTGCCACAGGCAGACCGGAGATGCCCACAGCGCTTGTTGCGGTAATGAGTTAAATTCAGCAGGACTCCTGGAAGAGTCCAGAAGGATGGGATCAGGCGCTTCTCTCTGAATGGATACAAGCCCACCTGAGTGATTTGGACTGAACACCGAGGTATGTGACATACAAGCTGCACACTACAGACTGAGCACTACATAATGCTGTCTAAACACTACTGAGCGCTACACACTACAAGCTACTAAGCAATCTTATCCAGAAAGCTTATCCAGCAAGTTTTCGTTGCAATTCCATATTTATATTACTGATTAGAGGACCGATTGGCTGAAGAGTCCTCACACCTGGGTTTGAACAGCTGACCTGAAGGTTATCCCACAAACCTGCATACACACTGGCCCTTTGCAGATAAGATTGCCCACCCCTGCACTACACACTACAGACTATATGGTGGTCTCAAACAATCTCTGCCCCCTGTTTTTCTCACAATTTGTTTTGAAAACATATTTGCAGTTGTTATTGCCAAAGTTAATATGTTAATTTAAATTAGTCTGCCAATAGTAATTATATATCAACAGCTATAAGATGGCACACTCCGAGCAGCAAATCACAGATATATTAGACACGTAGTGAGATAAATGCAAGCTCTTAGCTTTAAGAGCTCTTGGCATGCAGTTCACAGTGATTTTGTGGACAGGTGGATGACATTAAAACAGAGTGTCTTCTGGGACAAAGCCAGCTAATGCTGACATAACCCCATTACTGTCTCATGCTCCAGGTCTGGCTCAGAGCTTAAGCTGCCAGTATTCAGCAGAACCCACGGTACCTTTGGGGGCCGGTATTAATTTATATTCATTTTCAGTGTCTTTGATTTTGCTCCTATAATCAAAGAAATTCAAGATTCTTTAATTGCCTTTTGGGCATCAGTACGCAGTATTTCTTACTCGGACCATCCGGACAGTAACATATAACATGTAACAGGATTAAACAGCACAGAACAAGACAAAGACAATTACAAAACATCAAGTCAGACACGTCTAGGAAATGCAGATGAATGTATTTATGGGATAAACATGGAATAAACTGAAGAAATGGCAGAAACAGAAAATATGGCTGAAGTAAATATAAAATAAATGAAAGAATTGTTGAAAATAGGAAATGTGGCAGATTGCGATGTTGCTCTGTGCTGGGTACTGTGCAGTGAGCAGCCAAACTATTTAAAACTGTCATAACGTGCACCTCTCATCCTAAAACCATGGTGTGTTGGTAAAAATTGCCGTTAAGACAATCATAGTTGCAGAATTAATTCAGAATTAGTTCATCTACAACACATCTCTCTCTCTCTCTCTCTCTCTCTCTCTCGTGAAGAGCGCTCTGCGGTCAGTCTCCAGTGGGCTGCTTCTCAGCAGTGATGAATACCGCTGGGCCCCAGAGGACGAGCTGCATGTGATCTGTCCAAACATACATCCACCCATGCTTTAGATGATGCTGTTTGAGTTCGTCTCCCAATAAGGAATCAAAGCATTGAGAATAAGCATCATATATATCTGTAGGCAGGGGTGAGTTTCTCGTTTCTGGGACCCCACTCAAAGAGTCACTCTGCCCCCCCACGCAGTGTAGTGATAGTTTGAGGCCAACAGGGGGCCCCCAATACCTTGGCATGGTTTAAGTGGTAATAAACTTTGCCGCCGTCTGTGGGAGAGAGTCGGAGGGTGTGGTTGGTGTTTCTGCCCACTGTCACGCTCTCCGGAACATCTCCATGACGTTGGCCTTGCATGCTCACGCTGTTCCATACTATGCCGTCTGCTCAGCAGTACAGTGCTGAGTTTATCCAATCAGATCTTCACACATGCATTCCTCTTCAAAGGCCTCAAGAGCCCATTGCTTCCTTAAGCTCAGTACTGATGATCTAAATTGAGAAGAAGCCAGGGATTTCTGGATCTGCTGAGGCATGGTCAGGTCAGCAGAATGTTCCAGCTGTCATCTCACTCACCTGTACATATGATAAGGTAATTCCTAGACCATCCTTTCCAGGAACATCCCCATGTGGATATTCCCTTGTGAATTCTGCTGTCATAGCAGCCACTTATTTTCCTTGTAACTCGAGGTGGGGACTTCATCAAGTTCTCAGAAGATCCTGCCGCCCTGGGGCTGCATCTCTAAGCCCATGACATATTGAGGTTGCTGTGGAGAAGCTCCCACTCTGCAGTGAACTCTGAGATTCTCTTCTCAGTTCGGCCCACTGGCCAGACTCACTTCTACAGATCCCGCTGATGCCGCTTCCTTCTTCTTCCTCTCCATCGCTAGCTTCTCCTCCGCCACTCTTTTGTCCTGTAGCAAACTTTGAGTTTCCTCAGTCTTTGTCCTGCAAAATACCTGCAGCTAATGCTAATCGGCATGTTCCAGTCTCATTTTTCCTGGGATCTCTTGAGCGTTCGCTTGAGTGTCTGCTCTGCTGCTCACGGTCAGCTTGATGAGGACCAACTGCTTAAAGCCAAAGCTCCTTGATCTCCAGGGGTCTGATGCTGTACCCCAGTCCTCACCTACCACGAGGTATTCACCTCCTTTGCCACTCCCCTCCAGTAGCTATTGCTTCGCCTTCCTCTCTGTACTCTTTGCCAATGGTGTCATCTAACACCAGATCTATGGGAGCTCCGCCCTCTTTTCTGTCCCCATTTTGTGCAAGTTAACATGTAAAAGCAGGCGGCCGATAGAGTGATGCCACCATTGGGCCACCCAACGAGGCCCCTGATCCCCTAGTTTCCCCCGTGACGCCGCAGGGCAGCCGACCCTGTGCTTGGATTGCAAACCTGACTCTCACCTGTGTGTGTGTCTTAAAAAGGAGAGGAAGATGGGATATGAGAAAACGACCACAGTCCAATGTTCCTGTGCTTGTACAGCTCACAAATAAAGCCGAATTTAAAGTTCATTTCGAGTAGCTGCAGTAACAGAGCGGTTTAAAGCACAGCTGTGGAATTTCTCATGCTTGCTGCCCTGCTGCAGCATGGCCTGATGCCCCTCTGTTTCTTAATAAGGCTACTGAAAACCATAAACAGCAGTAAGACAGACAGGAAGAAGGCCTCAGGTGCATGGAAGCCTTTCCAGAGCGGGAGATAAATAGCGCGGCTGCGCTGTGGGACCGGCGCGCTTCCGCCGCACCCTCTCCTCAGTCCGCTGACACCCCACACTGTCACACTCTGGAGCACTGCTTTCTCCTGTTTTCTGACTCGACTCCAGCTTTTAAGGATGTGGAAACAGATGAACGATCCGATCTCAGAGCGGGACACTGCGTTCTCCATACTGGGCTCTGTGTCGAATGAAACATTCAGCCATCTTAATATTTTATTAGAACAAGTGAGATCCAAGAACAGATGGGGTAGCCATGGCAGAATGTCAGCAAGCCTTTGTGGTCACTAAGGGAGCCATTACTCTGGATTTAACTCTGTGCACGTCTATATGTTAATATGTGAGATTTGGGTGCATATTAATGTGTGTTATTAAGTCATTAGATGCTTCTGATCGATTCATATGTCCATTTATCTATAATCCAAGCAACTCTGCGATCATATTTACTACTAATCACTATCAAGTGCAGGTGCGTAGTTCAGAACTAGAGAATGAAAGTCCAGACCAAGATTTTGTTTCAACCAAGCAGTTAAGTACTTTGTAACTGTGACACTTCATGCTCAACTGATTAGTTGAAACAAAATCTGGTTCTGGATATTTACTTTCTGGACCCACCTCTGCTGTCAAGTTAATGTCTACTCCTGTCAAACATATAGTCAGCATTCCTCCAGAACATTCTGTCTTCACTATGGGTCTTCAGGCTTCCTGGAATCACGTGACTTGTGCTCAAAATTGGGTAAGGACTCTGGAATATTCCATTACTTAACTACATCCCCAATTTCCACACCATTGTTATTGTTCAAAATTCCAGGAAAAGGTTTATTGTGGAGTATTATAAAGTTTAATGGAAAATGGGGGCTTATATATATATGAAAATGATCCTGAAGGTCATGGCAGTAGCTTGCTCCAGACCACGCTGACCCAGCAGTGATCATCATCGTCATCATCAAGAATGACAGAAGACAAAGCCGCACCAAGTATGCAAGTGACAAAATAAGGAAAAAAATAGACATAAAAACACAGAAGTGTTTGCTAGGCCGTACAGCACCATATGAGTGCTGTTTATGTACGTTTTCAAATGTGTAACTGGTAATCTTACCAAAAATCCACTTCAGCGACTGGGGAGACTGTAGGCTCCAGAACTACCATTACTAACTTAAGACTAGATTAAGTGGCTTAATTTTATCTCTGAAAGGACTATTTAGTACACTGAGAGCTAACAGAAATCAGTGTTACAGCCCATCTTTTACTACAAGAGCAATTCTGTAAGGAATTCAGGTTAAATATGTGAGCCATTGAATTACATTAACTGCAAAATTCAAAAACTATGACAGATACTGATTTGAAATGTATGTTAACACCGATACTGTGGCTGCATACCACAGTGGATGCTGAAGAAATGGGTTCAATCACAAAAACAATAATGCTTTGATTACATACTGACTCCACAGAACACGCCCTGAGGCATTGGCCAGTGACCTAAACAGCTAGAAAAATCCTGTGGCCTTTTCAATGCGACGGAGGGACCCCCTTTATGTAAGTAAACAAGCCTCTTCTGGGGTGCACGTTGTAATTAAAGCAGCCCGCAATATGTAGAGGGTTAATTTATGAGTGCTCATGAACTGGGCTGGTTTGGCAGATTAGGAATGAGCTCAGCACAAGACCCAAGTTTCTGGAATTTTCCAGCTCTTCTTCGACTGAGGGGAAGCTGGTCTCCAGGAAAATCAATTCTGTTTAACTGTATCCTGGCAAAGTGACACAGTGGTTAGTCCTGCTGCCTGTGACACCAGGGGTCTAAGTCTCTGCCATGGATCTGTGTGTGGAGCTTGAATTTCTTCAGGAGCTCTGACCCCCCCCCCCCCTCCAAGGTCCAAAAACATGCTGAGGTTAATTGGAGAGTCCAATCTGCTTGTAAGTGTGAGTGTGTGAGTGTGCCCTGCGACCCTGTGTAGGACAAGTAACTACAGAAATTATCCTCAGTTATTTGCTAGAACTGTGTCTTTTCTGGAAAGAAAAAATCAGACGTCACGGACACTGCGTTTGAGCCGTGTGGTATTGTGTGATCCTTAAGCTCATAAATCGATTTTGTAAAGCAGCTTATTAAGAATTCCCTTATTTAGTAAGCTGGAAATGCACTTACTATAGAACACATGTCTTCATAATGTATGCCTGATATTTTTTGCAGCGCTTATAGGGCATAAAATGAGTCAGGAATTGTTTCCGGTAATGTGTTCATGAGAGGAACAGATTTCCACATGCAGGGGTTGGATAATATAAAAGAAACACCACATGAAAAGAACTTCAACTTTGAAGTAACTAAATAACAATTACTGACCTACAAAGGTGAGTCATATTAGGCTGAGTGCCAGTTAGCAGAATGTGTGTCAGATATAACAGAGGTCTGACAGTCAGCACTTTCATGTGTGACTTTTCAAAGCTAAATGAGGCAACGCCAGTCTGAAACGCCCAATACATGCAAAGAGTCGATGAGAAAAAGTGCAGACGCATCAGTCAGAAGAAAATGCTAAATTATTTAATAATTAGGAGGAACACTATTAAAAATGACATCATATACGGCATACATCAAGTCACAGCCTAACAACAGGGACAGACGTTTAACAGGACTGCCGCCAAACACATGGAAACACGGCTTTGAGAATGAGCACAGAGCAGAGTCAGCAGCACTGTGACCCGGTCTCACCATAAACTAAACGTCACAGAGCTGGGGTTATGGCCGGGATGCCGTCCAGGCACTGCACGTATCCAAGGCCAGCGAACAAATGACACTTTTCCACTGGCATACAGGAACCGGGCCATAATCGAGCCTGACCGCGAAGAGACACTAGTCTCAGCGTGGTGCCAGTTTCCTTTGATTCTCCACTGCAGAAGGGTGAGCTCAGTAAAAGCGTTGCTGGGTTTGGAGAGCAAAAGTGACAGCTGTAAATGGACTTTTGTTATGAAACCAATGACTTTGCAACATTTTTACTGAATTAAGCATGCATCCCAAGACTTTCTGTGAGCACTGCATGGTAACATCAAATGCTAGTGGAATTAGCATTAACTTGCATACATTTGCATTATAAATCCATTTCGTTGGCTGTTATATAGTACTTTTTCAAGTCGGAGGTTGGAAACTTTCAAGTTCTGAGTTATCAGGAATGCCTCGATAAATCGCAATGTGTGATTCTACTAATAATGAATAATATATAGAGTATATGCGTTTCCCTTCAGATAGTCCTTGTGCAGAACACCGGTCAAGCCAAGACACAACCAGCTTGGATTTGTTATGCTTTGCTTACTAGCAGGGCCATGTCAGCATGGGTATGGGTGGAAAATGCCTCCCATACGCCTCCCATACGCCTCCCATAACTTACAGTGAACAGTACGGCTCAGTTTGCGGTGGCAGCAGAACAGCTCCATTAGCCCCCTGACCTGGTGAAAGGAGCACAAAAATGGCAGATCTGAGCAACTGCTTTGCTGCGTAATCTATTCCTATTATGCACCTTTTCCCTACTTCGAGAGAGGTTTACATCTGGAGAAAGGACGACTAAGAGTATGCATGATTCTTTACTTGAAACATTTTCTGCTGTGCCTCATGGCATTTTAACTTTTATTCAATTTAATCTTCATGCATGTAATATATTTCTTCAAAAATGTCTTCCATGTGTGTTTTCAGATGTCCATTTTCCATTTAATTTTCATATGGTCAGGGTAATTTCACTGCTAGCACATTAAATGTTAGCGTAATCAAACCAACAGCAAGAATTCTTAATTTTTATGGTTAGATGTGCTGGAATTCAGCTACTTAATCGATAGAATGCACCTAGAGCTGCTTCATGTATGAAATCCTTTGGCTGCTACTCCTTTACTCATTGTTACTTGTTGCTACTGTTGACTGGTACTCCCTTACTCATCTGGACATGCTACCGCTGTTGGCTGGTACTCCCTTAATCATCTGGACATGCTACCGCTGTTGGGTGCTGCTCCCTTACTCATCCGGACATGCTACCCCTGTTAGCTGCTGCTCCCTCCCTCACTCATCCAGACATGCTACCCCTGTTAGCTCATCCGGACATGCTACACTTGTTAGCTGCTGCTCCCTCCCTCACTCATCCAGACATGCTACCCCTGTTAGCTGCTGCTCCCTCCCTCACTCATCCAGACATGCTACACTTGTTAGCTGCTGCTCCCTCCGTAACTCATCCGGACATGCTACCCCTGTTAGCTGCTGCTCCCTCCCTCACTCATCCAGACATGCTACGCTTGTTAGCTGCTGCTCCCTCCCTCACTCATCCAGACATGCTAACCCTGTTAGCTGCAGCTCCCTCCGTAACTCATCCGGACATGCTACCCCTGTTAGCTGCTGCTCCCTCCCTCACTCATCCAGACATGCAACCCCTGTTAGCTGCTGCTCCCTCCCTCACTCATACTGACATGCTACACGTGTTAGCTG
>JABFEB020000020.1:7124702-7137275 GCA_019775895.2 Stomatorhinus ivindoensis | reverse complement strand
CCCCCCCCCCCCCCGCCCCCCCCCCCCCCCCAGCTCCCTACTGAGGATCGTTTGGTTCCTCTCCTCCATTGTCATCTGGCTTTACATTTTTTGTTTGTCTTCCCTTTTCATAGTTTTTTCTTATTCTGTCTTAATAATGTCGTAATGTATCACAGCACACGCATGTTAAGCACCGTGGGGCCAAAAAATAAACTGAATTCCATTGTATCAATAACACACTAATTGTCATTTTATTTTAGTGGAGAGACTGAATGGAGAAATTCCCATAGTTACTGCTGATGGCCTGTAGGTGCTGTTATCTCAGCCGGGGGGGGGACACGGTGTGCAGAGGTGGTGTCCCAACTGCAAGCAGCTCCTGCATCGGACTGCGGGGGGTGGATGCACTGGATCAGGATCTGATCAATGCCTGGGCTCATCTACACCCCCCCCCCCCCACAACCATGGCTCATTAATCACTGACAACTTCCTGTCCCCCTTCCCAATAGGAACATCTCTGTACTCCCATCGAACGAAGCGGCCCCCCTTTCAGGGCTCACTGCTGCTGATAATTAGCACCCTGTTCTTTTCCACAGGCTTCCTTTAGCCTAATCTCTGGGTCTGTTGACCTGAAGGAAGTTAAGGTACATTAACAGCCTGTGTGTGGTCCTGAGGTGTCACTACAGAGCATGCTCTGAAGAAGAGCATAAATATTCTTATATTCTTGTTTTGGGGCTTACGTTGTGTTTGGTTTTACAAAGGAAAATGCTCTGATTTATGAAGAGGTAAGAGGAGGAATTTTAATGGTGACTTTGATATGCATTCATTTATTACCGGGGATCACCTGGGACCTCAAATTCAAATCTGAGCTATGCTCACTGCAGGTGTCCAGCATCCTCTTCCCAACGTGCCACATAGGAGATTTGTGTTCCGCCTGATTAATATTGTACAACAGGAACAGTAATAAAAGAAGCAGCTGGGGGAAATTAAGTAAGTATTAAAGGAAGACTGGAGGTGGGAGTGGTTTTTAGATGTGGAAAACAGCTGAGTGATGTGGATTGGTGTCTGTTTACTCCATTCCAAGAAGATGACTAGGTGATGTGGATTGGTGTCTATTTACAATGCCCTGTGAAGATGGCTGGGTGATGTGGATTCATGTCTATTTATTCTGAGTCAGGAGGATGACTGAGTGATGTGGACTGGTGTCTGTTGACACTGACCCATGAGGATGGCTAGGTGATGTGGATTGGTGTTTGTTAACTGCGCCCTGTGAAGATGTCTGTGTGATGTGGATTGGTGTCTTTTCTGCGCCCTGTGAAGATGTCTGTGTGATGTGGATAGGTGTCTGTTTACTGCGCCATGTGAAGATGGCTGTGTGATGTGGATAGGTGTCTGTTTACTGCGCCATGTGAAGATGGCTGTGTGATGTGGATAGGTGTCTATTCATAATAACCCTGTAATTGATAATTCATATAAATTCAGCGCTTTCACTGTGCTTGTGGGGGTGGTGAAATTAATTAACACAGAGTTGAAATGGCATTTTATTACTATACAGGTGTGCTCACTCTGACAGCCTTATGACAGCCACAAATTACTCTTGATTATAGTTTGTCAAGCTTGTCTGGAATATCTATTTACTAAGAGGAAATGGCCAAAGGAAACAATTACATAAAGCAGCGAATCACAGGTCAGTATCAGGAGCAGCATCACTGCATTTCTTCAGCTGGAAATTTGAAACACCATCGAGATAATATTTGCATGAAAGTAAAATACAAAAAAAAATAGTGCCATACATCATCCCTGTTAAGATATGAAGTCGATTTTCCCCACTGGATCAAATGACTCAACTTTTTGTCTCAACATATCAACATGCTAGGAAGTTGCTTTTAGGTCAGTGTCATTAACAAAGGCATCGAATGAGTCCCTCTAAACCCTTTACGGATTCTGCAGTATGGCAGTGTGTCTGGAGCACAGTGAAGCGTGTCTGAGCACTGCAGAAATGGGCCCCAGAGGGCGCTGTGCTGGCTTCCCCATCCAAACAAGAGGCTTTTACCAGTGGTTAGCGGCCTGCTGAAGCAGACGCTCATTAACAGATTGCCAACCCTGCACCCTCCACTGTTTAACCCAGTTTCTCTGTTATCTTCTCTAATCTTCACCTACAACAGGGCCTCAGTCCCTCGCTTCCTGAAAACGAAGGTCATCCCACTGGATTTCTCTGTTCCAATTTTCCACCTGGACTGAACCACGTGCGCCTGCTGCATAGCGTTGCTTATCCCTGCAGCGGCCAGCGTTTGGTGTGACCCTCCCTGCGAGTTCGGGACAAACGGCACGAAAATGACATAACAGAGCGGGAGGGGCGTCTGCCTGCTGTGTTACTGCCAATGGGGCCCAGCAAGCGCTTCGCACTCTGATGAAGTATCGCTGTTGTGAAGACAGAAATAGCTCTGCTGTGGTCGCTAATGGTTCAGGAGGAGCTGTGTTTGTCAAAAGTGAGCAACCTCTGCCTTGGTTTATGGCAGAGGTATCATGTGTTAATTCTCTAATTAAGTCTGAGCCATTTTTTATTCCTTAATTAATAGCCTGTTCCCTCAATTATAATCATTCTACTGTCTCTTCATTCAGCAAGACAAGATTTCATAACAAACGATCAAACAAACAAACCGTGATCAAACAGAAACAGCAGAAGTGACTGTTAGTATCATTAATATCTTATCATGTATCTCACATATTTATATAAACTGATCAGTACTCATATCTGTATACTCTCCCTTGTATACATATACAATAATTCATTGTTTTGAAGTCTTCAGTATTAATCTACTATGTAGAAAATATATAAAAACCACTGAATGAGAAGGCGTGTCCAACCTTTTGACTGTAGTGTACCTTGTGTACTGTCTTAGAAATCATCCACTAAAAATCCTTGATCAAAGACAAGTATAACTTTTTTCCCAGCCACAAATGAGAATACAATGTTTGTAATTAAAAACATGACTGCAGGGTAATTAAATGTAACGATGAAATGGGGATAAATGTTAGCAGTTGGCGGTCTTTAAGTTGCCAAAGTTATTTTAGCAGACGTTACAGTAGGCCTGCGTGGTTTTGGCCTGTCACAGTGCCCCCACTTCACAGTAAAAGGAAGCACCACGGCTGAGTTAGTTTGGGATTGCGATTAGTGCTTTGTCTATCAGGCGGGAGAGGCTTGTGGGGGATGCTGGGTAATGTCAGTAGATTTTCCCGGTGCTGAGCTACTCCTGGCATAGGAAACGAGAAATGGTCCCACACACCGTCCACTAAATGAGGACCCCTACAGGTAACAGGCCACTCTACTCTGCACATTTCATACCAACCCACACTGTTCTTTGCACTTTCTTTTTACACGTACTGATATCCTTGCTCTCTGTTTGTATTGGCTCAATTTATTCTTATTGTTATTATAATGTTATTGATTATGATCTATCTTTATATATTATTTTCCCCTTGTATTATGCATTTCCCTTTCAAACACAGCTCAGGAAGCAGGTGGAAATGCATTCCTCTGCACACATATACGGTGTATGTTTGTGTATGTAACAAATAAGACTTGAAACATATTAGAGGTTTTACTGAAAAGCATTAGTATAGTTTAACATTGATTACTGTCTGTTCAGAGAAAAACCTCAATTTAATAACAGAACACAAGAAAAAAATTCGTTTTGCATGTCAAAAGAAATGAGATGTAAATCCAATTTTCAGATTTTGAACTACATACAGAAAAATTAACTTTGGTATTAACTTTGAAACATTTTCTTATGTGTTTTCAGTAGGAGTTGAGGAGTGATAGGCAGGGTAGGTGTGCATATGTAAGGTAGGCTAGTTCGATAATGGTAAACAGTGAGGTCAATGGAAATAAAAAAAACAATTCTCAATTGTTTCTCGTTAAAAATACACCACAGATCTATAACAAAAAATACAAATATGAACTTTTCAAAGCATTTGCTTATGTACAAATAGCTATCCAAATACATGTTTTTGAAGCAATTGAGGGCTGCAAGGTTGCAACTGGATGCATAGGCTCAAGTATTAAATAAATTTGCATTTTTTTCTGACTGATGCTTTAGCATTTTGCTCACTAACTCTTTAGATGTTTTGGACATTTAGCTTTGAAATGTCACACATGAAAGTGCTGACTGTCAGACCTATGTTATATCTGACACACATTCTGCTAACTGGCACTCAGCCTAATATGACTCACCTTTGTAGCCTGAGACGGTAACTGCCATTTAGTAACATCAAAGTTTCTCTCCTTTTTCATGTAATGTGTCTGTTATAATGTCTGTCCGGGTGCATAGGCATGTACTGTATATCAAACCTGCTTTTCTTAGTCTTCTTTCCCACGCAGCCGGTTCACCACGTTACTGGGACACTCTTTCACAATTACTGAAGGTTCACTATTGCCTTCCCACTTCTGCAAAATTAGAAGAAGCTCTCTGTGTACGAATACATCCATCCATCCATCCATCCATCCATTTTCTATACCCGCTTATCCTACTGGGTCATGGGGGGTCTGGAGCCTACCCCGGAAGCATTGGGCACGAGGCAGGGAACAACCCTGGATGGGGGGTCAGCCCATCGCAGGGCACACCCACACACCATTCACTCACACAGGCACACCTACGGGCAATTTAGTAACTCCAATCAGCCTCAGCCATTTGGACTGTGGGGGGAAACCGGAGCCCCCGGAGGAAACCCCACGACGACACAGGGAGAACATGCAAACTGTGTACGAATCAACTTCTCCTAATTGCTTTCACATTTTCTGCTTATTTTCAGTAATAGTCCATGCTCTGTCTTTTTCTTTAATCTGTCTCGCTACTGGCTTTTTATGTCCCATTTGAAAGTATTATTCATATTTCATTACTTTATTCCTCAAAATATGCACATATAAGAAATAAGTGACATTCACATTATGTATATGTACTCCATTAACACAATCATCTCTAAAATCTTTTTTCTGTTTTGCAAATCATTAACCTTTTTTTTTCAGTGCACAGTCTTTATATTTAATCATTTATATTCTTTATAAAATTTGAACCAATTTACCTTGTAGCAGCCAATTGCCTTTACCTCAGTCTCTCTGTGTTCTACCACTGTTAATAAAACATTCAATGTGAAAGAATCATGGTAATCGGAAAAGGTAGGCCTACAATTACTTTTTGGCTGTATATTTTTCTATCATGGCGGCCTATGTACATCTACAACGAGACGTAAAACCGTGGAACAGCAACTGTCGTTAAGTTATTTTACTCAGCCCAAAGATGCCATTTATTTTCCCTTGTATTAAAACATCCCACAGTGATGTCTGACCACTGCAGAATGGACACATGTCTGAACTGAGCTTTAATGCATGAGCTTTAACAAGTGTTTTTGCTTTATTCTCCCCAAACACCTTCTGTGGCCGCAGCTTGTACTCATCCAGCGACTGGAGGTCTTGCCCATAAATCCCTCCTTTCCCTGGGGATTCCTCTCTGCGATTTTCCTGTTACTTCCATGTACACGGTGACTTTCAGAGATGACTAAATTCAGCTCGTCTCATATTTCCTTAGTTGTCTGCTGACAGCCGACCTGATTAATTAAATAAATGAAGTCATAGCAAAAATATTCCACTTTGTCTTTTCTCTTCAAAGCAAAAATTAGGTGCCGATTAAAAATACTTTGGCATGGTCAAGAAGTGTGGTGAAGGACTTCTTACTGAGGCAGGACTACAGGAAATGACCAGCTGTGTTCAGGGGTTTTGAAGAGCTTTGGTGTTTTGGTGGTGCTGAGATTAACTGGCATACTTCCAGAAAACACGTTTTAAATGTGAGTATTATGAGACAGCTGTCTTTAATGTTAAACAAAGCGTCAAAGAAATGCTATAACTGCAGGAAAATCACAGGTTGACATACATGAGCCCTGTGAAGTTGGTATCGTTTTACGGCACAAAGGTCTGCTTTTTTGGCTCGGGTGAATGAGCTTGGAAGGGATCAGTTATCAATATACCTGAATAAAGTGACCCTCCCCTTTCATTCAAGCCTCCTCCTTCAGTAAAGTCACGCATATGAAGTGGAATAGTAATTCCTGGTAATGATGCCATGCAATGTTCCATGTATCTTTGTTATTAAGTTAAAATCATATTAAATGAAGGATACTCTGTGGTCTATAGGCAAAGTTGCTGCACCTAGGGGCGTGTCCTTCTTACAGCCCTGAATTCAGGGGCGTGTCCTTCTTACAGCCCTGGATCAGGGGCGTGTCCTTCTTACAGCCCTGGATCAGGGGCGTGTCCTTCTTAGAGCCCTTGATTAGGGGCGTGTCCTTCTTACAGCCCTGGATCAGGGGCGTGTCCTTCTTACAGCCCTGGATCAGGGGCGTGTCCTTCTTAGAGGCCTTGATTCGGGGCATGTCCTTCTTATATCCTTTGATTAGGGGCATGTCCTTCTTAGAGCCCTTGATTAGGGGTGTGTCCTCCTTAAATCTCTGCATTAGGGGCGTGTCCTTCTTAGATCCCTGTATTAGGGGTGTGTCCTTCTTAGATCCCTTAATTAGGGGCGTGTCCTTCTTACATCCCTTGATTAAGAGTGTGTCCTTAGATCCCTGCATTAGGGGTGTGTCCGTCTCTGTGAACCCTGGATCAGGGCCTGTCCTCTAGCCAGTCACCTGCCTTTGACCTCTGTGACAATGGGCCCTCATCATCCTCGTGAGCAGGGCCCTTATCTGCCCGTGAGGTAAAGGTGGGCCCCCATTCCTTTTCACTCCCCCGTCAGCTGCTACACAGAGATTTCCCTCTCAGCCGCTCCCAGCTGTTATAACCTATTGAGTTTCTAATTGCCGTTACGAGGGGAGGGGCTCTCCACATCTCAGCGTGCCTGTCACGGCTCACTGGCCTCCCTAATCCCTCCATTGTAGCCTGCAGATAGCTGGAGGCCCCTGTCCCCTGCTTAGGAGTGAAAGCGGGTCCTTAACCAGCCCCCCGACAAAGCCACCCCATCTCCGCCGCCAGCAGCAGTTCACGGACCCACACACCTGCAGGGAGGGGCTCCAGCACAAGATGGTTCTGGAACCTTTCGCTTTGTATCCCCTTTTTGGATGTTCATTCAGCTTCAGCAGTCATCGATATAGTACTAATGGGAAACACTAATGAGGAATTTCTGAACGTAAAAAGCACATAAAGCGTCTGTCGGGCAGAACATGAGCAGGAACCAAGAACGTAGCACTGGAGTAGCGGCACAGGGCTTTGTGCAGGTTAGCAGCCCAACCGCCGTGACGCGGCCACAATCTTTAGCAGTTCTACACCTGCATGAATTTCTATAGCTGTATATATTCATTTATTCATTTGTTGAATGCATAAGAAACCCGTATCAGGCTAAGTGTGGTGTCCTGGGGATTTGCCAGACCCTCTGAATGCCATGTCACGCTCGTGTGTTTCACTCATCGCCCAGCATCGAGACAGACAGATGCCATCGCGGCTGGAGATGAGAGCAGCAGGAAGCTCATTCCCTCTACGTCTTCCTGAGAGAGCAGCCTTTCACTGTAGTTATACCTCCCTTGTGTCATTTCAACATCTTGGCAACAGAACACGGTTCTGGAGGATCAGTGAGATTAAAATGAAAATATCAGGGTAGGTGTTTGAATTTACTGGTGTACTGTCAGCCAGTCTCTCCAGTAGGAGGCAGAAGAGAGCCAGGGGTGTCCATGCTCCCAGCGAGGTCAGTCTCTTACCAGTTGTCATGATGGAGCTGCTCTTATGTTGTCCATGGTCATCGCAGAAGCTCAGTATGTGTGCGATGCGCAGCACATTTCCGAAGGCGGGAAAACGATCATATCATGTTTATAATTACCCCACTAATTTTTTTCTGCCATATGATTGGTTGAGAGCATAATGTCGGCAATCTTGTTGAACTACTTGCTAGTCTTTACAAGGGTTAAATATTTTACACAACAATCATTACGAGCTGCACACAACCTGAAATTAAATAATATGAATATATGAAATCTGATTTATTTCATGAACAATGGTGATTGATAATCTGGCATGTGTATCTCATACAGTACTTTAAACATCACCTGAGCAGAAAATGGCCTTAAACACTGAGGAAGAGGCCTAACACCATTATATCTGACAGCAGGCCTTCAAACGTGAGATCCTTCAGGACCTCGTCTGGGGCCCCTTAGATGCTCCCGCTTTGCAGGTCAGTCATCCTACTGCCTAGGGCTGCACGATTTGAGGAAAATATCAAATCATGATTTTTCTGACAGAAATTGCGATTACGATTTGATTTGTGATTTTTTTATGTCAAGCTTCAGTTCAATATTCAGTGTGTAGTAATTTTAAAACATATGACACAACATGAGATACCATCAGTATTAACTGGTCTATATTGTAATGCAAGGATGAGAATTTAAAGATGTTCCATTGATGATAGGACCTTTCTGAAATAATCTCAGACCATGAAATAGGAAGGCGGTTCACTTATAGCTTAGTAGCGGAATCAGTATTTTTCCGCACCACGAATGTAACATTTTCCTTGGGTTTCACGTGTTTGCTGTTTGTGGACCTATACACCTTCTTGGGCCACTTCTGATTGGTGAGTATGAGTGGCATGCGAGAAGCATGGCGCTTGTGATTGGTGAGAATGACTGTCACACAGGGAGCATGGCATGAATTTGTAAAACTATTCTCACAGCAGTTTTAAACCCTGGGTCCCATCTATATCCTAAATCGTGTTTTTTTGCGACTTGCTAATCGCGGTGTTTCAAATCGAGATTTCAATTTGAAATCGATAAATCGTGCAGCCCTACTACTACCACGCAGATGTTGGTGGCCTTCAGCACGTGCCTGCCGCTTTCTCCTTTTCCTCATTAGCTGCGTATTTTTCTGGCTGTCCGTAATTCTCAGAATGATGAAAAGCGGGAAATATAACGATTGTAAAAGTGCACTCACACCATTCAGCTACAAATGTCACAGTTTGGCCTGATGTTTTTTTTTTTAATTACAGACGCTCTTCTACTTACGAATGAGATGTGTTCCGAACGGCTGTTCGTAACTTGAAATGTTCGTAAGTCGTTATTCAACATCATTTTAAGGGTACGCGCAAGTACCAAGAACTAGGATGCTGGGAGTACGCACACTACGCTGCTGCCTGGCAGGAGTAGTGGCCAGAAGTTGTACTAGGCAGAATTGGCGCGCAGAAAAAAAAAAAGCTGAGGACAGGAAACAAGAGCCCAATGAACACAACTTGGATTTACAGTCCTCTTCGTTTGTATGTCTGAAAGTTCGTAAGTCGAACATTCATAAGTAGAGGAGCATCTATATTATTATTGAAATGTGCATTTCACAACAGAAAAGGAAATGAAACAAAAATATGTAGGATGATTATACACACACATTAAAAACAACTCAGCATTACAGAGGACACAAACAGTTATTTCATTTCAGTTATTTCACAATAATAAACACGTGTAAGTATATTTTTATGGACACACTGTAATTATATGCAGGAAATACTCATTTAATGCTATGTCATGGCTCCCAATTTTCCAGTGTAAACATAGGGAACTAAATTAAATATGTTTGAAATGCGCCCAACAGCAGCAGCAGAGATACCAGCTGTGCTATTTGCTGAGAAGCTGCAGGATGAAACATTACAGTAGCTGATTGCGAGAAGCACGTAAATAGGACACTCTGTTCTGCGTTTATCTTCACAAATCAGTATGATATTAAAACCCACCCCTGATTTAAGGCTGGATTTTCAACTTAAATTGTAAATGGCAATTAAGTTATAAGATAACGTTTCAATTTTGCAATTTTCAGCAGTGATAATAAGAATATCGCTCCGTTATTTCCATGTTCGTCCATTTGCGTAATTTCCAAACCATCGGTCTTTCGAAGTATGTTTCATATTTTCACTAGAAATAAACATTTCATTATTAATGAGCGTATTAAGTAGCCTGTAGCCTGTAGCATTCTTAGCTGAATGGGAATTTTCCTCACATTTCTCACATTAGATCTTGGCTCCTTGACAGGTCAGACATGCGGTGGTTATATTTGCCTTCGACCCCCCCCACCCAGAAGAGGAGTTGTGCTTTAGATAAGAGGTGGGGGCAGCCGTGAATGATTAAATGTATGTAATATATATTCCTGTGGGCTGGCTTGCATGTGCTCCGAGAGTCTGCCTTTTCATCTTGAATGTCTCTGTCATCTATCACGCTGTGATGAATCGTCGGTCCCACCCAGCAACCACCAGCAGCGTTCACTCATCGTATCCTTTTCCCTTTGCTAAGTGAATGGCGGGCTGTGAAGGCTGAGTGACAGGCGGCGTATGTGTTCCCCCCCCCCACGCCAAGTCGACGTAAGCATGTACTCTCAGGCCTAAGTGATAATCCGATCACATACGAACAGGAAAAGAAATGTCTTTCCTTGAATTATTCCATCTAGTGATCGCATGCGGCTATTTTCAGGGCTTCCATGCAGACAGCAGGAAGGAAATATTCCAATTTCATTATTGATTGTGATGTACGGTGTCTCTATATGGATCTTTAAAGCACATTGTGGATGGTTCATATTTTGTATGCAGGGAGCTGAAAATAGCCCATACCATTTGCAAGGATCAACGGATCCACTGTACACCTCGTTAAAGCTTTGTTGCGTGATTTTTTGTATTTGGTTATTAATTAGAGCATATTTGAGTTTCTTTGTTGTGAAAGAATAATTATGTGGTAGTTAGGCTTGTTTTTTTTATTGAAACAAAGCTCATTATTCTATATTCACATCTAAAAATAAGTTACATTTCAGAATAACAGTAAACAGTGCTGTCGTTCATGGGGAATGGAGGTGTAGGGCAGGAGTGAGAGGGTTAAAGGTTTGGGTACAAAGGGGACAACGGTTTCACACGGTAAATATAAAAAGAAAAGTGTCCCCCCCGCTTGGATGATCTGTATGACGGAACCAATGCAACCTCAGCATCTACTTGCCGACTTGCACTGAATAAACACCGGGGGCCCCTGCAAAGTCAGAGCGCTGTTTTAGGCCACCAGACAATTCCAAAAATAAAGGGCTGCATTGAGGAAAACATTTTGAATCTGAGGGACATGTCAGAGACAGCATAACAAGAATATAAACCAGGGAAAAGCAGTATTAAGGAAAATAAACTCCCCCCATGTCCGGCTTGCCATCTGCAAACTAGTGCATACTAGGGCTGTACTAATGCATACTAGGGCTGTACTAATGCATACTAGGGCTGTAGTGGGATATGCATCATGGACAGCTCAGTACATCAGTTTCAGGCCAGTACAAACAATAAATCAAATGAATACATTTAAGTCAGTAAATGAAGTTCACAATTAATGTTCAACATGGAAAATATGATAATTGTAGCTGTGACTTGGTTATAGCTAAAGTTGGATAAAGTAGCTGTTTGGGAACATTTTGGTTTCCCAATAAATTAACCGAAAAGAGAGTAATTAATAAAACTGTCTTGTCTCTGATATGTTGCTGAAAACACGTCTGACATGCTCAATTGAGAAGACATCATAAGGTGTATAAAGCTCAGGAGTTATTCACTGGTTAAATGCCCAGTATCATGGACTGGAAAGTTCACACCAGATTCTCCAGTATGGCCGTTGATATCATTTTAAATGACGGAAACAATAAGGACAAGGTTTTTTTATGATGGTAAAACAAATTTGATTTGAAAGGGGAAGCGGACAAAGAAGCAGGTCCCAGCTCCGATGGGCAGGTTAAGTTTTAAGTGTTCAATCATCGAATGAGAGAAGACAGAGTAAAGATACAGCTTGAGGTCATCAAAGGATATCTGAAATTTGTGAATCTGGTTTGACATGTGTGGTATCAGTGCAGCTTGTGGTGCATCATTAAAAAATATTATTATTATTATTATTATTATTATTATTATTAACAGCTGTTCCCCAAGGTGGCAATGGCCCTGAAAACAATCCAGTTGCCACTTGCATTTACTTTCAGCTGTGATCCCATAACAATCCTCATGAGTTTAGATCACTGGCGACTTCACAGTAGCCCATGATGCCCATGCGGCTGAGCTCTGACATTTTACAGATACCACACGCGCCACAGTGCTGAATGCGCCCGGCACGGCGCTCGCACAAAGACCATTGTGTGAGTCACGGGGCCGTCAGGGGCCGCGTGCAAAGGCTGATATCAGCCCGTAACAATGTGACGAGGCGCACTGCAGTGTCAGCCCTCGTGCTGCAGAGCGGCGATACTGCGTGCGGCTCAATGAAAACGTGTCACGTGTGAGGGGCACGAGCGTGCAGGTTCAGCACTGCCCCTGCCTATTGAAATACACGCACACACTCATACTCTGTGACAAAAATAAGTGAAGCACTCAGGCAGAGTGGTGGAAATGAAATTAATCTGCATGTGGTGGTAATTACAGTGATTGTGATATCAGATCAAATGGACGACAGAGTTGGCAGTATGGGCACACTGCTGGTCCCATGTCAGTAGGGAGCGGCACCCCCCCTAAGCAACAACAACAAACAAATTTATTTTTGTATAGCGCATTTTCACGACTTTACATCATCCCAAAGCGCTTTACAGCATCC
>JABFEB020000020.1:7102269-7117020 GCA_019775895.2 Stomatorhinus ivindoensis | reverse complement strand
GGGGGTGGGCGGCGAGAGGGAGGGAGAGATGTGTGATCCGTGTGGGCATCATTAAGGGACACACATACACTTACATGGACACAAATTCCCCAGTCACCTTTGCTAACGTGTGTGCCTCTGAAAGAGCCAATGGCACCCTGACCTACCTCTGGATGGTCCAACTCGGCGGTATGGCAGGAGGTGGTGCTCTACTCTACTCAAGGAGGTCATTACTCTAGCCATCAGCCAGCCTCCCCAGGTCCTCCATGTGTCTGGCACTGCTTATACGGACATTAGTCATCTTTTGAGTGAGGGACAGCGACAGGACACATACTGACCACTCAACAAGACACTTCCTCTGGGAGGGTGCCTATCGGTGCGAAGAAACTCACGGAACTTTCCGGAACCGTAAGAACATGCTGGATTGATGCCACTGAAAATGCTCTTAAAGAATTTCATTGCACCACAGTATAGAGCAGTGCATCTTTATAAATGCTGCTGTAACATTTTATACTCTGGAATTGCTTTGGTTCTTAATTTAAGCTGTTCGCACTGATTGTAATAAAAGCATGACTGTGGCAGATTGTGGGGATTTGAGGGGACCCTCCGTGTCCTGTGCGAGAGGGGAATCAGCTGAAGGGCGGGCCCTAAGTATGGGCCCCTATGAGGAGCACCTGAGGCTGGGCGGGGTGAGGTGACCCCGCCGCCCTACCAGTCACCGTGACGCCGTATGGCTGATCCACCGCGCACTTTAAGCATAGAAATGCATGTAAAGTATTTAGCAATGCAGCAATGCTAATGGAAACAGCAGACGTGTTTGGGGGGGGGGGGGGTTGGTGGTGACAGACGCGGGGTCAGCGGCGCTGCTTGGGTCCGACGGGTCTGTGTTGGACCCCCGCCGTGCCGCTCATAGAGGCCAGCCTGAGTGCTGTAATTAAGTCATCCTTACCCGCACAACCCTTTAGCCAATCAGACCCCCCCCCCCCCGACTTATCTATGCATACCATTTATTATGTTTATTTTTCGCTAACAGCTTGTCTGGCTCTGGAAAGCAGCCCTGGCTGTGACGAGCTGAGAGCACAGAGATAGACACAGGCGGCAGAGAGCAGCACAGGTACTGCAGGTAATATATATGTGAAGGAGAAACCAAAGACCAGAACAAAATTTAATGAAATCTAAAAAGAACATTGCAAACGATACATTGCCATTGGAAATATAGTGCAAAAATGGGACACCCCACCTACCAGCCCCCTAGCTGGTGCAGAGAGAGAAATAAAGCCTGAACAAAATGATTGGGGTTGGGTGGTGGGGGCTGATCACACTTGGGGTTATAGGTAACGGAGAAGCTCCTGGAAGATGGGAAGATCCACCACGATCCTGTCTCCCTCGGACCTCAGACTCGGCGCTGTGGAGGGTGGGAACTCTGACCGGGGAAAGGTTGGGTTAATTAGAGCTGTTAATCAGTACAGGAGTGATACTAAAAATGCTTTGGATCCTTGACTGGTGATCTGGATGTTACTCAATGCACTCGATGCACGCTGCCCAAAAATGCTGTCCGTGGCCTGACAGAATTTTCAGATAACTTTCTATGTGAAATATCTGCCAGTGCATGCCAGATTTGTACCTTGCACTACTGCATACACTTTGCGGCTTACTGCACTACACTTTACGGCAAACTGCATTCACTTTACGGCGTAATGCACTACACTTTACAGCATACTGCACTACACTTTACGGCATACTGCACTACACTTTATTGCATACCGCATTACACTTTACGGCATATTTTATGATAATGCCTGATTTGCACCACCTCCTTTCATGACCCAACCTGACCTCGATCATACAGCCGGTTCATTTCACATACAGTTTGTGAGTGATGTCCACCGTGGGACACATGAATGGACTATCCCCATCTGCTGAAATTCATCTCCCCAAATTCAAAGTGACCAAAAACGACGGTGAATGTTAGTTTTAGCAAGGAAGGATTTTTTGTTTAAATGTGTGTATATTTTTCATTAAATGTTAATTCTAATATGTTTCTGTTTCCTTTGTTTGTTGGCAAAAATTGATTATAATTTTTTTTTGGCTGGAACCAAAATCATTTCTATGGGAAAATATCTCCTACTTCACCAGTTCTTGATTAACGAGCAATAATTTGGAACTAATTAGCCTGTGAAGTCGAGACCTAGCTGTGTGTGTGCGTGTGTGCGTGTGTCCGACAATGTAAAAAAAACCTGTTTTTTGCTCTAGTGCGGAGCATTTTTCAGGTCCCCACAAAGATCTGTGAATGCAATCAAAAGACAAAAAAATACCAAAAGTTCCATATTTAGTTTGTTTACTTATGGTTAAGGTTACGGCTGGGTAGGGGTTACGGTCGTCATATTGAAATTAGAGTTTTATCCATAGAAATGAATGGAGAGTCCCCACAAAAGTATAATTACAAACCTGTGTGTGTGTATGTGTGTGTGAGTGCATATATAATATTTGGGTGTTTGTTTTTTATTTTGTGTTTTTGCTTAGTATTACAGGTAATTACAGGAAGTAGTTTCCTTTTCTCCCCCGACACTGTTTTTGTTCCAGATTTACTGAACTTCCCCTCACAGTCGAAGTCACACTGTACAAAGCGAATCTCTGTCTGCTGGATCACGGGTGCAGATGACCTGAGGCGGAGAAAAAGAAGGACATATATGATGAAGAGACAGCTGAGTGTGACGGAGAGAGAAGGATTCAGCTTAACTGCTGCACTGAATTATTCACCCGACAATTACAGAAACCCCTTCAATTTACAGGCCTCTTCACTTTAAAGGGCAAGAATGTAATTCTGTACTTCCTACACAAAGGCTGCCCGATTTGAATTTTAGGACAATTCGACTGACAGGTTGAATGGTTCAGGAAAAAAAATGATACTTAAGCGCTGAAAGGCTCCAATAGGCTGTAAATTGCCCAGGCTTGAAAGAATGGAGGCACGGATAGGCCGAGTGGAAGGGGCTGCTGTCCGGGCAGAGCCTTCAGGAGCCTCTGATACTGCAGCGAAGGGACTGGGCGTCAGCTTCGCCACGAGCCAAGTGCTGCTCTGCTGGAAGGAAAGGCCGTGGTTTCAACACTCCTGTATTGATTAACAGCTCTACAACCCGATAAAGTAACGTGTTTGTGTTTTATTTTCTTTTACAAACCCCAACTTAAAGCTGCATGACCTGAGAGCAAATATGATTCCACCAATAAGAACTGCAGCACATAAGATCAGCTGAAGCTGAGTGCAGCATCCACCCATCGACCAAGCAGCGTGAGCTGGGGCTCCTGTAGGCACAAAGGTAAAGATCATACTGGCTGTTCACTTGCCTCCCAAGAATTAGCTTGAGGTGCAATGAATCTTGGAATTTGTTATTGTGGGAAAGGATGCAGCTGATGCATTCTGGGTATTTGGGGCGGGGCACGAATGACATCCAGGGATCTTTTACCGCCCTCTGTACTTCTGTTCTTGAGAACTGTAACTGTTCTTCAGCAATGGAAAATGACATCAAACGGGTACGTGAGAACACAGGGCCGGCCGAGTATGCATATCGATGAACGGCCAGTATCTGGACTGTGACAGCAGGCGGGCAACCAGCACGGCTGAGGAACTGCTTCAGATTTGTCTGTGACAGAGAGTGTCGTTGGTCACAGTTAAACGCGGTTACGGCGAGGGGGTCTGTGTGGCAGGTGAACATGCGAGAAGTTTGGTCAAGGTGGCAGTAACCACTGACCGGCATTTATGAGGGTAATGCCTCCATCGCCAGGCTAACAGCTCGTCGCTAGCTGGCACCCTGTGGCGGCAGAGAAGAAACATCCGGTAACATTTCCTCACAATCATTCTGATTTGTCTGAAATGCTGACTCACTCGTCATTATCGTTCTCATGTGTGGTTTCTCCTGGGATGGGGGGTTGGGCAAGATAAATAAAGCTGTGGCCCCCTGTGAAAATGGCAGGAGGGTGATTTATCTGCAAGGGCTGCAGGCTTATTGCATTCCAGGAGACAGGGATGGGGAGGTTGGGCCCGTCACCCTCAGCAGTGCTCCCCCCCCCCCAGGCCCCATCGGTGACCCCTCTGGCATCAGGAAGCAGAACAGGAGCCTTGGGGGCCACTGCAGGAAACTCTGTGTCTGATAGGGGCGGCGTGCGAGCGTGTTCCACCGTGAGGGCGGCCCGGTAGGATCACACACAGACCTGCGGTGCAACGGGAACATGGATGGCTCGAACCCCGGGCCGTGTCAGCGATCTGCACTCTTCCTGTCAGTTATATGAAGCTTGTTAAAGACAACATATTGGGGGGGCGGGGCATTTAAGCATGCGGCAGGTGTGAGATGCTGAGAGGCACCAGCCTCCCTCCCCCAATTCGGTGGTTACAGCTGTGCTTCCATGTGTGGGGGGTTGGGGAGGATGAGAAGGGGGTCAGCCCCTCCAAGACAGCACTTTCATTCCTCTGGGGGCAAACAGCTGTCAGGCTGCTCTTAATGACAAAGAATTCATGCCCCCCACCCCCGACACCCACACACACGCATCTACATGTGGGACTGCCCCCCCCCCCCCCACCCGCACAGCTGGCTGAGGGGGCTGGGGGGACGGTCAGTGATTTGCAGATGGGGGGGGGCAAGGCTAGAGTGTGGTAAATAAAAGCAGCACAGCAAAGTGACCTCTGATGACCATGACAATGTAGCAAAATATTAAGATGAAAGCCTGAGCCCATGCTGGCAAACAGATATGCAGAGGGACTCCTGTCCACGGCTGACATATTACCTGCGAAATAGGACAGATTGTTTGCACGCTGCTGTCAAGGGAGCCCACTGAGGGGAGACCCACTGATCCCAAAGCAGACTTCTTGTCTATAATGATACTGCAATCTGGTGGACATACTCATCATATGAGACTCCCAGGAAGTGCCATCAGCCAGCAGGAGGACGAGGCAGATGGACGCATTTATCCCAGATACACAAAACTTGGAGTCTGAGCACAGGGTCAGTTACTGATCCAGCCACCCTGGAGCATTTTTGGGGACGGTCGAGGGCCTCAGATGTGGCTACTCTGCTGACCATGGGGTTCAAACCAGCAACCTTCTGTTCATGGACAAAGATACCTAGCCTGCAGTGATAGTCCCTGGTGATTTCAACAGGCCTCTTGAGAGTCTCCGTCAGATTTGGTTGGTTGTCACCTCTGCCGAAAGATAGACAGAGAGCAAGCCACAGTAGAGGAGGTGTGGCTGCAGGAGGCATGAGTGCGGGAGACGTGGGTGTGGGAGGTGTGATTATGGGGAGGCATAATCCAAGGAGGCATAGCTGTGGGAGACGGGTGTGGGAGGTGTGGGTGCGGGAGGCGTGGGTATGGGAGGCGTGGGTGTGGGAGGCGTGGGTGCTGGAAGCGTGGGTATAGGAGGCATGAGTGCAGGAGGTGTGGGTGCGGGAGGCGTAAGTGCAGGAGGGGTGGGTGTGGGAGGTGTGAGGGCAAGAGGCGGGAGTGTGGGAGGCGTGGGTGTGGTTGGTGTGGGTGTGGGAGTCATAGGTGCAGGTGTCATGGATGCAGGAGGTGTGGGCACTGGAGGTGTGGGTCCTTTGGTGTAGCCTTAGTAGAGAGTGGGGGCGGAGGAAGAGGGGGATGGAGCGGAAAGAAAATGAAAGCTAATTTTATTGTAGTTAATGGTGAGGAAAGAGAGGCAGAAAGAGACTTCCTTATCGAGCGGGGGCTGGGAGGTGTGCTCCATTTACTGCGCGAGTCACAGTTCTCCCTGCATTTGAAAGCCGTCCACAAAGAGATACGGCTGGAACCAGTGGGAGGCGGCGGGGGATGGGGCAAGGTGACAGCTTTGTAGGTGTTTTCTGGAAGGACAGGCAAGGACCCCCCGCTGTCCTCCATTCCCTGCCCCTCCATTGTGTTGCCTTCCCTCTTTCTGATGTCTGAGTGGCTGCTGCTGCCAATCAGGGTCACTTGATTAGCTGTGAACAGTAATAATGCCGCTTATTTTTATCCACTCTTTAGACTGTCATGTACATCACGGTCAGCAGATTTTAAGGCATCAGGTGCGTATCGCATGAACGTTTCCCACACTGACACGCTACACCAGTGAGTTCGGCGGTTTCAAGCAGAAGGGTCCACGGCTGACTCCACAGGAACATCAGAGAGCACCCAGATACATTCCCCATCAGGAAGTCCACCGTGTGTCACATGACCGCAAGTTCCGACGACGTCGCACTGTAAAATGTACAGGCGTTAACCATTAAGAATCACACCCCAGAGAAGCACACCCTAACAGCCCTGTCACCTGCTCCTCCAACTGCAATGACGCTGACAGGGATTCCTGCCACCTCACGGAGGCCCGAATCACAAGTGCAAGCTGTGCTGGAGACAATGCGAAATGTGTAGGGCAGGGAGCTTGTGGTAGGATGGATTTGTGGGGAAACACGGTGTGTTTCAAGCCACCTGATTGTGCGCCTTCCTTTCTGATGGCATCTGTGTGAGGTCAGAAGCTGGACACCGAGTCCACTTACCCCTGCCGTACCCTGGCAGCTGTACCATGCATTTAAACGGCTATGGTCTGTATTTCTGTTATTGTAATAATTCATTTAGACAGTTTGCATTATTGTTAGAATAATAAAATTTTATTGACACAAAGCGCTTTGTGGACGTGGAGCTGAGCGTGTGGGAGAGGATGACTTTGCTATTGCTGGTGGTCAGGCAGGTTTCCGCCGTAACAAATGCTCTCGCCTGGGTACTATGCTAAAGCGGGTTCGCTCTGCGTCAAGCACTTTCTTTCTTGACAATAATTAGTGTTCTCAAAATTACTGTGCAGGAAAATTAATCACCCACCCTCCCGCGATGGAATATGGCAGGAAACAAATATCAGTGCTGTGTCAGAAGCTCTGTGACTCTCCACAACACTTTGTTCTGGGTTTATTTTAATGAGTGTTGTGGTGAATGAATGAGGTTGTTAATTCTCAAGCATTAAGAGAGAAGAGAGATGAAACCCTTCGCTCAAGCACGGCGCTGGCAGTCCTCTGGGATCCACATTGGCAGGTCTGTGGAAGCCATAATCATGATCTGACAGGCAGCGACTTGCGCACTCTTCATGACGTCTCACATTCACGCTTACTGACGCTCTTCAGTCATTATGGGTGCAACCCCAGACCCACTGCCCCAGCCTCATTCGTGACAGCCCCCCCCGTTGGCCGGGTAGCCTCCCAGAGGGTTTATTTACTGGCCATTACTGGAGCAGCGCAGGCAGTGTGCGAATCTTCAAAGGCCATCGTTTGCCTCACCTTCCTTCATGAGATAAACACCATTTCCTCAAATAGGGAGCATTGAAGACACAGGACATGCTAAATAAATCCGGTTTTGTCTATCAGGATGAAACTGTTTTCAGAGTGATGTGATAGCATTTGCCCTTTTGGGTAGCCCCCCCCCCCAAATTGTTTTATCTCCCCATCTCCCCATTTCCTTTCTGATAAGCCCCCAGGCCGATTTAATGGGCTGGTTTTAATTCTCTGCAAGACATGCAGATGTAGAATGTCTGTCCCATACCAATGCAGAATATAGGATGACTGTCCAGTACCAATGCACAATGCAGGATGACTGTGTCTGACATATGAAGGGTGTAGGATAACTGTCCTGGACCAACACAGGATGTAGATTGGCTGTCTCAGACTGATACAGGAGAACTGTCCCTTAGCGATGCAAGTTGTAGGATGACTGGCTTGGACTGATGCAGGATGTAGGATGGCTGTTCTGGACTGATGCACGATGTAGGACGACAGTCCCAGACTGATGCAGGATATAGGATGGCTGTTCTGGACTGATGCAGGATGTAGGACGACTGTCCCAGACTGATGCAGGATGTAGGATGGCTGTTCTGGAGTGATGCAGGACGGAGGATGTCTGTCCCAGATTAATATATCAAGGTATTTGCTAGCATTACCAGTAAACTCAGGAATACCACTGCCAGTCACCTTCATCACCAGTGTAATCACCATGACCATTTTCATCAGTACTGCATGGTTTGTATAAAATGTTTTTAATTCCTTTTTTTTCTGGAGGGGCATGTAACCCCTGTGCGTGCGGCCATCAAAATGTGTGTGTGTGTGTGTGTGTGCCTGGGTGTAATGACTTTTCTGTTTCTTTTTATTTTACATTCTGCCACAGATGTATATGTGTATATTTATGTGTGTGTGTGTGTGTTTGGGCGGGGGGGGGGTTCAATCCCCACAGGGGATGGTTAGACAATTATGCTCACTTGCCCTCATCCCCATGGCATAAGATAACTTATTCTCCTTCTTCACCTTTCATGCTGCGCTTACCCCATTGCCCAACCCCGCCACCAAGTGAGCCTGTCCGTCATTGGCTGATAGTCACATGACGGTCCTTGGAATCCCCTTGGCATCATGGTGTCTTTGCTAAGGTTCAGGTAATGAGATGCTGATATTCTTTCACACTCACTCAGATCGTCAGCTCCATCACGATTAAAATGCTTTTCTCACACATTGATGGACGTGATGACTTTCACGCTTAATTATTGCATCTTGAAAGGTGTCCAGCTCATGCTACCCCATGAAGTGTGATTGCCAAGAGAGACACATTAGCATGTTATTGATTCATTTCATACTGATTGTCATTGTATTTTATTTCTTTTCTGGACTCTCAGCATTCAGAGGATCCCTGCTAGATCCCATCCCCCTCTTACGTCAGACATTATTACCTGTTTAAAATGACAAGGGCTTTTCTGCGCATTTCAGCAAAAAAACACACCCCTCCCTGCTGTCATAATTAGGGTGCTATATTTTTTCACTTGATTATCACATCTACCTTGTGTGAATTTTTCACTTAGTCTGTTTAAAGTTTCACGTTAGGCTTGCACTCCTGCATGCCGGGCACTCTGGTGCACATGGACCAGGTGACACTGTACAGCCAAGGAGATACAGAAGATCCCTGCATATGTCTAAATGATTATCAGACAATGTGTGATACCTATGTCTCCTTTCACTTTTCTAAATATCATGGGTGGGAAGAGAGTGCGGGAGAGAGAGAGGGAGAGAGAGGGTTGTTCCATTCCATCACCTTTAACCTCTTGAGACCCAAGAAAAAAATTGTCCATCGCTTTTACGATATTTGTCTTTGGAGGAAATAAGACATCTTACAATTTAGATTTTTTTCAAATTTATTTTTAATTTGACAGCGTGTCCTCTTTAGTGTACAACTGGATTAAATATGTTTCCTTACATCAGTGAAAAGATAGATGCAGAAACAAAATGTCCACTACAATGGACATAAAAGAATGGGTGAGGTCTCAGGAGATTAAGGGCAAAATGTTCCAGAATTCTGGATCCATCCATCCAGTACAGGGTGGTGGCTCACTGTGTACAAACATAGCATAATTTCTCTATCTTCTGTGAAAATGAGAGTGTAAATGCCATCACTGTGAGTTAAGCTGGAGGGTGAGACCATCACAGCTCGCCTACAGGTGTCCTCCAGACCTCGGGCTGGGCGCCCAATCATTACGCAGCACACATTATGCAAATACGATTTATTAGTTTGCGAGGGTAGTTATTTGTAAGGATCCAATTAGCCCATAATCAAATTCCAATAAAACTGTGACTCTAAATTTTTCAACTGAAATTGGCAACACATTGATATTAAATAAATGCATAATCCTTTCAAGGGCACCTTTTAATCTTTTAAAAGTGGAGTTATAAAATGTGCATATTATTCCAATTACATGTAGCCCCATTCTGAGTATATTAAAGAGTATTTCCCAAGGTGGAAAGGAGTGTTTGGGATTAGTTACACAGTCGTGTTTGGGATTTGTGTTTCTACACTGGCCTGCAGCATCGCACGCTTGGCGCTGGTCTGCATTTAACACCGTTCCACGTGCATCGTGCTTCTCTGCAGTTAATCGCGGCAAAGCTGAGCAGTTGAGCGTGTGTGTGTGGGTGTGTGTTTGCGTGTGTGTGTGTGTTGTTTGGCTGAGTGTTCCTGATAAAAAGCCAGGCATGGAGTGAAAGAGAATTAAAGAGGGATTTCTTTGCCCCACAGCGCACAGCCGCTGCGGCAGAGTCACACCTGTAGGTCACATGAGTATCTATGAGGTCTGGGGGGGGCAGATCATAATCAGCTGGCGGCGGGCGCCAGAAACCTGCTAAATTACACACCCCTGGGTCTGTCGGAAAAGAACACGCTTCACACGTCTTCACACGCGATACACACAAGTGACACGTTTCTGCCGGGGCGTTCTCACGGCCACAGGAAGGCAAGTGGCAGCGTCAGAATCTGATCACATCCCTCTGTGCTGCACCGTCACAACCCACAGCCTCCTATGAAATCTCCTGCCTCTGAGGTCCGATTATAAAGAGGGGGAGGTGTAATCTTCGTGGCTCCGTGTCCCATGGCTGTAACCACTGTCACCCCCCTCCTCCCACAGCCATCTGTCAGAAAAAGGCAAACAGATTCATTGACTACAGATAATTGAGACAAGGGGCTGTATGGGGTGGGTGGGGGTACCTGTCCCAAACATCCCAGGCCACTAAAATGATTAGATTTATAAAGCAGATCGCTGGTTTCACTAAACCAAGCTCTTTATTTATATTCTCAGAGGCACTGCATCTGCAGTGTAGCTTATAAGGATGCATTTACATTTCACATCTAATCTATACACATATGCAGAGACACACAAAGGGTTTAGTGCAATTAAGTGGAAATCAGAACCGAATCAAGACAAGTTGAGTAAAAAGAGAATTTCTGCAGCCTGATTCAGGTCAGGTGAAGAAACACAATAAACGTGAAATGTGTGTAGGATGATCAGAGATTTCTTTATAACAATTAAACCTTCCATAAATGCGTAAACACAAATTCCACACAAACACCATCTTCTGTGATGCCACATGCGGTGCTGGAGATTTATGCGGGAAATTAATGGAATGTGATCAAATTCCATCCTGGTTAATCTTCTTCAGAGGACCATATTCCGCTTTATCTCCAGGGCTAATTAAATACAGCTGTTTCCCTGACAAGGCAGCCAGAACCCAGCAGAATGGCATCAACGTCCAGCCCCTGGAACTGTCATGGTGATAAATGTTTACACGGTGACACGGAGGAAGCCAAGATTGTTTCAAGCTCTCACACGCTACCCACCCCTCCCTGATAGCTGAGCGGCTTTTGAGTGATTGAACGTAAACCTTGTTTTGAAAACCGAAACGGCATCGTTTGTTAAACTCGACTCGTTAAAACTGCTCCTATTCATCTTGTGTTTTCTTTCGCGGCCCGTCTGACATTAATCTCACGTGTTTCTGCGTGCCTTTATCTCACTTGGTGTGACTGGAAGCCTTTCAGGGCTCTGCATGTGCAGCCGCTTCCATCAATAGAGCGCATGTCCGCTGGCATTAAAAGCAAAGACCCTCTCTGTAGAGGTATAATGCATTATGCTGCTTTTCTGTCATTTGTAGGTAGCTAAGAAAAGTAAGGAGGCACCGCTTTTGGCACTGCAGATACGATAATGCGGCAGGGAGCTAACGGCTAACGGCTACCATCTCCACAGCACTGTCCACAGGGAAACGTGACTGTAATATGAGTCTTTTTCTGTCTCACACACACATTTGAATTCATATCTTTGTGGGGACGGTCCATATATTTTTATAGGAATAACCCTAATCCCAACTATGACAACCTTAACCCCTACCCAACGCTAACCTTAACCAAAATACAAGACTTCTGGCGTTTTTAGTTTTTCCATTGCAGCAACAGAATCTTATAAAATTGAGATTCCTTTTGTGCTGACTCAAAAAAATGGTCCCCACAACATCGAATTTTTTAAAAATCAAATTGGGGGGTATATTTGGTCCCCATAACGTAATAAAGTGGAACACGCTTATAGTGATCACGGTTATAGTGATCAACCGCTTATATGGATCAAAAAGCTTGGCACAGAATCATTCCTGTACAAATAATGTTTAAATAATTCAGTTTTAGTCCGCTTACAATGTACATTTAAGGTCTTTTAATACATGACAAGATATGGAAAAAATTTAAACTACGCTAATTCATTTTTTTACTTTACTTTGATAAGCCTACTTTGCCTTGTGGTAACCAGTCTGCTTCTGCAAGCTACCTGAGGCAAAGAAAACAGGATAGGAAAAAGAAAGTAATTTTCTCTCAATGACAAATATAGACTCATCGAAGCTTATGATAAACCACCAAAAACTACCCAATGAGATGCGACGGCAAAACTACAATAAACTATATTTTAGGTATTGAAGTGCTGAGCAAACTGAGGAATGGTGGCAGCGGCTAATGAAAACGAGTGGCGGACTGGCACAGAGTCGTTCATTATGTTACTCCTTATTGAGACTGCACGATAAGCAGTGATATCACAAGAGGCATGAATGACAGGGAAACTGGGTAACTTACACTAAAGACGGTAAGGCACAAACACGTTGGGAAATTATACAATAAGACACGAGAGGATCAGGCATAAACGGAGAGCAACAACAGCTAAAGGCACAGTCAACAACCGGCTACACAGCACAACAAATACCTACAGTAACAAATACAAACAGGGCTTATGTACTCGTTCTCGCAAGGCATGCCGGGAGATGCAGACGCCACCGCTGTTACAGTATTACAGCGTATTTGAGTTATATGTAGTTCATTAATTCAATTTGTCCAGTATTGTAATTTGAAAAGTGTTTGAAACACCTGTAGTGTATTTTGCAGTACAACTTTCTGCAATATCTGCAAATAACGACGCTGTCAGTTTTATTACCTTATATTTATATAATAAATATACAAATGTCAATTATATGGTAAAGTGCCTGAGACATAAAGAAGGAAAAAAAATCAGTTATAACGATCATCTGCTTATAGTGATCATTTTCACCCAGACAGACATGATCACTATAAGCAGATTCCACTCTAAACACACACAAACACACACACTCACTCTTAAGGGTGACATTACTCTCTTAACCCCTTAACATATTCTGCTTGAAATCATTGTGATCTGCAATGCCTAGCATAACATACCCTGGAGGATTTGTGTGACTTGTGTGTGATCATGGTTCATTCTGAGGTTTGTAATATTTTTGCTAATGTTTACTCTGATTATTGCTATTTTCCTGTCAGACATACACATTGAATGTCATTTCAAAGTTGTATGATAGTTATAACCACTCAGAGGCCTGTATAAATTCAAGTGTGTTGTCGTTGCTACCTACCATGCTAATCAATCCTTAACACATGCGACAGTATTGCTATGACAACAGTGCGTAAATCAGTCAGAAACATGTAGCTGCTGAGGCAGGGGAACAAGCAGGAGCTGCTATATCCCTGCGTGGGCAACACAAAGGCCCCCGGTTGCATGCCACCTTTGATGGCGTTTGCTGAGTCGAACGAATCTCCAGTACATGTGGGTGGATGGAGTGACACGGGTTTGAGGCTGTAGATTAGATTAGCTTCAACTTTATCGTAATTGCGCAAAGTACATGTACTCAGAAAGGCAGCCGTGCATCAAACCTTAAAGTGCGAAACAGTGCAAAAATGCTAAAAGTTCTGTAGGGCTAGAACCTGGTAGATCGGCGCTGTACCTTTGTAACCTCATTCCGTCTAAAGTGTAAAACGCCAGAAGAAACTTCGCAGATGGGGAGGTCGCTAACGCTAAGTTAAGTGGGTGTTAGTGACCTGCTAACTCGTGTAGAGATCACTGTCCACGGTACTTCCAATGCCCGTGAGGTACAAGGCCGTGACCTCCAGCTGCACTCCTCCCGGCTGACAGATAACACACCCGTGTGGGGATACTGTTGGCTGGCATTAAGACTGACATCATGCTGGTGATACGGTGCTGCCCAGGGGTACGTTGTCCTGCTCCTGATGGCATGCTACTGTCACGAACAGGCCACCGCTTGCCAAGGCACCAGCCAGGAACCATCCTATAGCTGCATCACAAATGTCAGTCTGTAATTTATTTAAGAATTATTATCGTGAACGCTTCTTTGTGCTTTTTAAAAAAAAAAAAATAGAGCTGGTTTTCAAAATATATGACAGCATCTTGGTGAAAGATATGAGAAAATATAGGCCAAATCATAGTAACACTTTAACAATATTTTTTTTATAGTCTTCGCAGAAATACCAGCATTAAAGCATAACGTAAATAAATGCTGAACACATGCACTGCATATTCTGAGTCTTGAATTTTTCATCTGAAAACGCTTGGGGTGCTGACATGCTAATAGCAGTTAGCTAAATCTCACTACAGCACTAAATCTCACATAACATCAATACCATCAATAGCCTTAATGAGATGCTTTGTAAGGGGAGTTTTCAGAAGAAGAGATGGAGAGAGCACCTGTCTGGAGGAGAGACAGAGTAACATTTCTTGTCCAAACCTCAAAGACAAACAGACTGACCTGATGGGGGGGGGGGGTATATTTTTCCAATTGGCTGGATTTTATTTGTTTGTTTGCTTCATTTTTATGTCACGGGCTGTATGTGCTCCCTCTTCGGAAGGGAGGTGGGTGATCTGCAGAGGTCATGGCGAAGCTGTCGGCTTCATCTTCTCCTCTTCTGGCAGGACATGCGTAGTGCTACCAGAAGTTCCAGTCGTCTGTAACACAGAAGATGTGAGTTGGAGGCAGCCCCACCTGAAGCTTTCTGCCCAAACTCCCAGCACTTCACCTGAAGCTTTCTGCCCAAACTCCCAGCACTTCACCTGAAGCTTTCTGCCCAAACTCCCAGCACTTCACCTGAAGCTTTCTGCCCAAATTC
>JABFEB020000020.1:7061364-7079289 GCA_019775895.2 Stomatorhinus ivindoensis | reverse complement strand
GCCCTGTGCCCTGTGATGGATTGGCATCCCATCCAGGGTGTACCCAGCCCTGTGCCCTGTGATGGATTGGCATCCCATCCAGGGTGTACCCAGCCCTGTGCCCTGTGATGGATTGGCATCCCATCCAGGGTGTACCCAGCCCTGTGCCCTGTGATGGATTGGCATCCCACCCAGGGTGTACCCAGCCCTGTGCCCTGTAATGGATTGGCATCCCACCCAGGGTGTACCCAGCCCTGTGCCCTGTGATGGATTGGCATCCCATCGAGGCTATAGCCAGTCTCTGCACTGACTGGGAAAGGCTTCAAGAGACATTGACCAGGAAAAGCATTTGGAAGATGGATGGACAGATATTATCACTGCTGTTGCTACCCATTATCAAAGCAATAGCTGCATATTGCAGTATGCTATTTCAAAGCCAGATAATTTGCAGCAGTCTGATGAAAACCAAACCATAAATAATAAACAGAAAATGCAATATGCACTCAGACAAAGGATTACCAAGGGAATAGCCTTCATCCAAAAAGAAACACAGGCATCGAAAAGGGTCTCAGTACAAGCCAAACTTCACAGAATCATCAGTGTGAGTCCTTTTTATGGTTTGGACTAAACCTAAACTCTTTCCAAACCTTGACCAGCGCGGAGCCCAGGGAGCTGCCTGCCAGACCGGTGTGTTCACGTCTTTACAGGTTAAATACCACTGAGACCCTGCTCAAGGAGTGCAGGCGAGAGTGCTACACACTCCCGGTGCACTACACACCTCGCTCAGGGAGAAACAGGGAGACAGTAAATCTGGACGAAAAGGGTAAAAATGAGTGAGTGTGTGAGAAAGACGGCTGGGAAAGCTGGACCGGGAGCCCACAGAGTGTTCCAGAAAGGACAGAAACAGGAAGGTGCCCCATCCCAGGCAGGTTCACTATGGTTATTTCTGTTAATTATGTGCCACAGTAAAGGTGCTGGTGTGGGAGAGCTTCATGGTGGCCTGTCTGCTACTGACTCGATATCTCATGTAAAACTGAACTTACAACAAGATCTTTTAATCCACAAATACCACAGCTAAGAAAAAAAAACACCACGTGTCTTTATAAATGCAGACACTAGTCTTCATTTTCATCTTTTGTCCAACAATGCCGGAGTTTTCAGCCCCCCAAACAAAGACTCTCGCAGATTCAAAAAGTTGCCGGGGCTGTAATTCCTCACCATCCATCCAGCCGCATGCCTATCCACATGCACAATCCATGTTGATAAAGTGGATTATTACACTAGTATTATTATTACTAATAATAATTTTTAAAATAATTTTAAAAATAATTATATTTTTACTTGCTTGCATGTTACATTGTTTACGTCACCACATGCACCAAAAGAAGCTCCTTGTAATTTTCGTACTTGGGCAAATACAGTTTGTCGCTGCCCGATCTCTACAGCCTACCCGATCCATTCCTTCCAGATTCAGTTCACGTATGTTCCACGCATATGCATGTGTCACGCCCCACTCGTCCAATTCTCCTGTGTGCCACGCCCCTCTTCGTGTGGAATCCCCATGTTCCCAGCGGTTCCACATCATGTTAATTACTATTACGTATTTAAGTCCGTGTCTGTGTGTCAGTTGTAGTCTGGTCATTGATGTCGTTTTGTGCCGAGTAGTGTTTCTATCCTGAATAATCCCTGTGTTCACCCAATTTCCCTGGACTCCTGCTCCTGCTTCCCCGCTCCATGACCCCCAGCTTTGCGACAGAATGACCAGATTCCACGAAAAGACACCTCGACTTACGGAGGCTGAAAACCTCAGTCGCTGTAATGAGGTGATTTATTGGCTCGGATAGCCCAAGATCCAGGAGGACCCCGGGGCTAGATCCTTTGTGGTATGGTCAAGGGAAATTTTAGAGATTTCCCCGTCCAAAGACCCGCACCCTGCGAAGGAGGTGTGACAAAACCTCCTACAGCTGAGGAGCAGGATGGTCGAAGCTCCCCACCGCTTCGCCCGTGCCGAGGAGGCCACACCCCCCAGTTCCCATGGTTTCTGCTACAGTTCCCATGGTTCCTTCCCCAGTTCCCATGGTTCCTGCTTCAGTTCCTGAGGAGATCCTTGTGATTCTGACCACCGCTCCTCTCCCTTCATTAGAAATGGAGGAGGAACTTGAGTTGGACCCCTCAGGGAATAACCCTGATTCTTTCCCTTGCAAACCCCTCCAGTGTCACTCCGATCGCTACCCCACCACGGAGGTTCCAGGCCAGGACCCCGTCTCTCGGTGTCTCGCAGGGGAAGAGGCTATTTTTACGCCAGGGTCATGTCCCGTCCGCCCTGCCCCCGGGTTTGCCTTCGGTCCCCCTCGCTTCTGTCTGGCTGTCACCTGCAGTTTCTCTGGCTCCTTGGATGTTGCCTGTAGTCCCCCCCGTGGTGACTCATCAGGTGTCTGCAGTCCCACCTGCGATGACTCGTCAGTCGCCTGTGGTTCCCCCAGCTCTACCTCGTCAGTTGCCTGTGGTTCCCCCAGCTCTACCTCGTCAGTCGCCTGTGGTTCCCCCAGCTCCACCTCGTCAGTTGCCTGCGCCTTTGCCGGCTCCGCCTGCGGCAGCTGCAACTCCCTCCTGGCCTCCTCTGATGTCCACTTCGCCTCACTCCTCCCCCCTCTGGTGTTACCTCTGCCTCCTGCCTCAAGGTTGCCGAGGGTCCCTCTGGCTCCGGTCTCGCGTTCCCTCCGGCACCCTGGTTCCCCCCGCCCTTTGCCTCCCAGCCCCTTGGTTCTGTTCCCTGTTTTCCTGGCCTCTCTGTGTTTCCGCCTGCTCCCTGTCCTCCTTTCATTGTTGTGCCCCCTGCTATTGTTCCTCTGTTTCTGTACTTGGCATCCTGGTCTGTGTCAGTTGCTGTCCGGGTTCTTGTTGTTGCATGTCATTGAGGGTGACTTCTGTCACAACCCGGTCGTCCAGTCCTCCCATGTGCAACGCCTCATATGGAATCCCCATGTTCCCACTGGTTTCTCATCATGTTTATTACGGTTATGTCTGTGTGTCTTTGGTAGTCTGTTCATTGACGTCGTTTTGTGCCGAGTAGTGTTACTGTCCCGAATCAAAACCGTGTTCACCTGATTTCCCTGGACCTTTGTGATAGCATGTGTGTGTCGCTGTCCAGTTTGCATGCGTACATTGAACAATTTACGACTGGTAGCGAACAATGCATGATAGAGTGCTTGCGACAGTCGACCAATGTTAACTTCACACAAGAACCTGGACACTTGTCAGTTGTACTGTCAGATATTAGGGATATACGCTTCCTGTATTGTAGGTCTCGGACCTTTAATTGTTTGAGGCATATTGAAAGACCTACCTGCCCAGGCATCTGTAGCCCATATCATTCTTACAATGGCACACATTTGCTCCTTTTTCACACTGTAAATAAATACTTTTATTCTCATATTTATAAGTGATATTATCTGTTATTATTGTATTTTTCTTTAGTTTCTGAAGGTGTGCTGATTTTCTTGCTGCTGTAACACCTGAATGAGATTCACACTAATGAAGGGGCAGTAGATAGTGGATAATAGATAGTGAAATAAGTAAGCGTGTATCTCAGGAGACTTTAAAGAATCATGAGGGCATGGCAGACTGGGGTTTGCTGGGTTCCCAGTCACTTACAATGTTGTCAAAGCATAATTATGGAAGAAGACAATGTCTCATCATTATGATCAGACATAAGTGATAACTTATATGTTTTCAGGTTTTCTTATTTATGCCTCACTTTCTCTATTATTATATCTGTTTTATTTTTATTCTACGTATTGTTCTTTGTACTTCTGAGAAGAGACAGGTCTCTTGACTCCAATTCACAGAGATTCACAGATCCGGAAGGTTCCTCAGATCTACAGAGATGGATAAAGATCATAATGGTGCCACGATACATTCGCCTTGTACGGCAGGAGGCCATAGGGGGCGTCAGTGGGCTGCGTTGGATGTGAGTCAGCACCCTGTACAATGACAGCGATCAGCCTCAGCACGACTTGTGCAGCTGGACGCAGGCACCTCGCTCGGCTGCTGCGCTCAGTGTCCGCAGCTACGAGTGAAAACACCCAGCAGATTACGCATCAGGGAGACAGTTTCTGGTTCAGAAGCCTGGACGCTGTCCAGGGGATCTGCGCAGGCACTTGATCAAAGCCATATCGACCAGTGCATTGAAAGCATTTGATGGGTAATCTATGGTCTCCTTTGAGCTCTTTGCATTTAGGATTTTTGTTTTCAGAAAGCAACCTTGATCCCACAACCAGCTAAAATACCCCTTTACAGCCATACAGGCTACAGACCATAGATAACCAAGCTTTCCCAAGCTCTGTGCTCAGATGGAAATAGACCTCTTTTAATGTTTGACGTGTAACATATGAACTGCTTCCCCTTCACTTTAGCTGACGTATGACTGATTGACTGACTCAAATGAGCAGAATGTAATCATAAATGAGGCTGTAAACCATCTCCTCATGCTGATCCGTGTTGGGGAAACAGACCCCAAACAAAGATCACTCTAGTTAGTTTAATGTTTCTGCAGGGTCATCAACCAGCTAACAACCCAGTGAACTTACACCTGCATCATCCATGTAAACTTTACAGAGAGGGATGGCAGTGGTTAAATTTTATGGTTGCAGTCTCACACCGCATTGGTACAGAGGGCTCTGAGGTGGTAGAGCGTGGATGGTCTCTGCATCAGAAGCAGAGTCTTCGTGGAGTGTGGATGGTCTTCTGTGAGAACTCCAGTGTTTCCTGTCACACACTGTACAGCCGTGCTTCACTGTCACACGCTCCGCACGGCAATGCTTCACTGTCACACACTCTGCAAAGACGTGCTTCGCTGTCAAATGCTCTGCACAGCTATGTTTCACTGTCACACACTCTGACAAGGCGTGCTTCATTATCACACTCTGCATGGCCATGTTTCACTGTCACACGTTCTATACGGCTGTGCTTCACTGTCACACACTCTGCAAAGGCGTGCTTCATTATCACACTCTGCACTGCCGTGCTTCACTGTCACACGTTCTACATGGCTGTGCATCACTGTCACACACTCTGCAAAGGCGTGCTTCATTATCACACTCTGCACTGCCGTGCTTCACTGTCACACGTTCTACACGGCTGTGCTTCACTGTCACACACTCTGAAAAGGCGTGCTTCATTATCACAATCTGCACTGCCGTGCTTCACTGTCACACGTTCTACACGGCTCTGCTTTATTGTCCGAACCCTGACTGTGTGATACACATGTCATTTCCTCACTCTCATTTACTTATTTTCTATAATTTTCCACCATTATCTTGGATGTACTGGAGCCACTGTTTCCTTAATGTAATGCAAGAAAGAAAAATGAAATAGCTCTCTGAGTTATTCTGTTATTCTCCATTTTTGGAGATGCACACACACACACACGTTGGTGTATATATCCAAATAGGGACCGTCCATTCATTTCTATGGGAAAAATTCTAATCCCAATCACGACACCCTTCACCTCTACCCATCCCTAACCTTAACCATAAATAACCAACCCAAACACAAGACTATTTGCACTTTTACTTTTTTGACTGCATCCACAGATTTTTATAAAACCGAGGTTATCCAAACGGGGACCTCAAAAGATGTCCCCAAAAACAGGGTTTCCGGTTTTACTACACTTTGGGGACACTTTGGTCCTCAAATGTAATCTATGCAAACCCACCCACCCACACACACACACGCACACACACACACACACACACACACACACACACACATATATATATATATATATATATATATACTGTAGGTCTATGAGGCTGTTGTTGCTGTTCCTCCACTCTCTTTCCTCGTTCGTATTCACCTCAATCCCTCTTTCTCTATATTGCCCAGGAAAACACTCTGATCTCCTCACCGCTTACAAAGTCAGCATCCAAGCGCTGTGGCTGCTGTCGAGATTCATCACCAAACCGAGCGAAATTTATTATCTAACTGCACAGTAATAAGCATAAAATGACCAACAGTGAAGCTCAAATAAGTAATTGTGCACAGCACACGTGAGAATAAAAGATGAGATCTGAAACATTGCAGCCACTATTTTATATCTGAGAAAGTCGCACTTTAATATATAATATACGAGCTCATAAGTGAAGCTTACCAGCAGCACAGATCAGGGCATCTCTGTGTCAATGCCAGGCTCAGGTCTGTCCCTGACCCCCATGATTCAAGTGACAGTGACAATGACAGTGACACTGGGCATCTCTGTGTCAGTGCCCAGTTCAGGTCTGTCCCCAAGCTCTCGATGAGCAGCATCACACCTGGAATACAGGAATAGCTAAGGAGGTGGAATCCCAGCCGCAGCGTCGAGAGCCTCCGCACACCAGCCACGTCCAGCCTGTCCCCTGCAGCCCATTCCTGATCCCAATTTCCAGCCATAACAGCTCGGAGTTACTCTGAGGCTTAAATTGTTAAATTATAATCATTAAATTATACAATTATATCAATATATAATTTAGACTATTAAATTATTATGCGTGTTTGTGTCTGTGTGAGTGTGTCTGTGTGAGTGTGTGCGTCTGTGTATTTTGTGTGTTTGTGGCCTTTCACGATTGCACAATTTGTACTTGTCTTGTGTTTATCTGTATTTTTAGCTTTTCCTCTAAGACGCCTGCCCGTGTCAGACTGTGAATTCCCCTCCATGCTTTCGGTAGTTCTGCCCTAGAAGCTGGTGCTGAAGTGGGCCCCCTCCCTTCCGCTCACCTCCCCTACCCTCCCCCCATGGACGGCTCCGCACCAGCCGGCCGCCGCACCTTTGTGATTCATCGGCCGCGTTTCGGCTGCGATGGCCGCCACGGCACCCCTGCTCTGCGTGGGAGGTGCTGTCTGCTCTGTTCTCTTGCCACGTTGACGGTCAGTAGGACGGGGCTGTCCCCCCCACAAAGGCACACAGCCAACACGCTTCCTGAAATGCAAATGCTTGTGGTTCGGCAGAGGAAAAATGTCACGGCCCCTCTCTAGTCAGGTTTCAGAGACAAAGAGTTCCAAATGGCTGTTTTTAAACCTGGTGTATACAAGCTACTTAGCACGGAGACGCAGAGGTGAATCTGACTGGCCAAGCACACAGAGCCGTCAATGCTGCTATAATTCATGCAGAGGTTTCGGATGAAACTGCGCAGCTTTGACCGTTCAACCAATTGACCTGCCCACCCTTTTACTTTCAGCCATACGAAATACCCTAATAAGCCGCGCATTAATGCGAGTGGCCATATATAGAGCATGCTGTGTAAAACAGTGTCACCCTGCCCGGTGCAAAGGGGTCAGTGAAATGCGACTTAGACAGCTAAATGAAGCCCTCTATCTAGCAGCCGTGGTTGGGGGGTCACCCCATTATTAACGACCAGAATCATCCCAATGATTCAAGTTTTCAAAAACAGTCTTACGCAGAAAATGCAGCAGAAAAAAAGCAACGCTTACTGGAAATCGTGACTATCCACACACAGCAATGTGTCAATGATAATATGTATAAAAAAAACAGGGACCGGGAGTTTTATAAGGTGGCATGCTCTTGTTTGCATTTTTACTTACCCTTCCCGTTTCAAATTGATAAAATGGAGAAGATAAGCATTTCCAAAGTAAAAATAAATATGGATTCAAACTTGTTGATTGTTATATAACTATAATCATAAAGCAGTTATTTATAGGGACACCCACATTTATTTACTTGGCAGTGAATTTACACAGACAGTGTGAGTTGATTACTAAGTACAGCGAGAAACACAGCTACCTCTGAAAAGTCATCAGATGGATATACAGCGATAAATTGATTTGCTGCATGTAACATACTCGTACCAAAGTGGACTCACGACAGCCTTCTGCTAACAAATGAAAAGGCAATTTGCTTTTGTATTTTAGCTATACAAAAAGCTATAGCTTTACACATGCAGACACACACACATACTGTACACACACTGATAGACACACTCACATACTGTACACACACTGATAGACACACACACACACACGTCTGTCCATTTCTATGGGCAAAATCCTAATCCCAACAATGACACGCTTAACCCCTAGCCAGCCCTAACCTTATCCATAAGCAACCAAACAAAACAGGTTTTTTGGCATTTTCTTTTTTCGATTGCAGTCACAGATTTTTATGAAATTGCATTTCGCCTTCTGAAGACTGAAAATAAATGGTCCCCACAATATCAAAATAACAGGTTTTTAATCACATGGGGACATTTTGTCCCCGCAATGTGATGTATATCCGACCCACACACGCACACGCACACCGACACAGCCTATCTTCACTTGGCCCGGCCTGGAAATTTCCACCTCAGTTTTACAGACAAAACAATTTGCTGCCGGCAGATGATAGAAAGTGGCCCCTCTCACCTTCCCTAATTTGAGGGTATTTTGAGAGTGCGTTTTTGAGAAGTCTGTTTTCCAGGGTACACTTACTGCACACAAAGACAGCAGTTACTCAATCACTGTGCCATTTATAGGAACATGGATGCAATAGTGGCCCAGTCCCATCTCGGCTGTGAGGGTCGGCCGTTAAGCGGGATTCCCATTCGCTTGGTAGAATCTGGTGGCTAATTTGGATTTTGTTTATTATCACGCACTGACTTCACCATCTGGGGAATTAATTAAAGATACAAGCAAACGTGTGGTGTCCCTGGTTTAAATTTAATCTATTTGCTGCGTGTGAAATCAGTATTGTTATTAATTACTTTCAGTTATCAATTTCAATTGTTGATGTGTCACAAACTCACAAAATGAGTTTGGGTCGAGGGTTTAAAGGTCACTGATCTGAAGAGAGCATCAATAGTTGCACATTTGAAGAAATTAAATCAGTGGAATCAGTCCAGACCAAGATTATATTCCGCCAGCGCTGTATCTTTCATATGGCTTTAATGATCTGTTCTGGAGATAATCCTCACCCAAACATGTACAGATAGCTGCCTGTGAGCATTTTCCATCAGCTATGACTGTATAAAAGATTCCTGGTGTTACACTATGTTTGATTGTGTATCTTTGTCCAGTGCATCTTTGTCTCACCTGACATTTAAATCTCAAAGCTTCAAAGACATAGCAGTTTCTCCACAAAAGATCTTACATTCCTGAACATTTGGAGTAAAGCTCTGTGTCTATTAAACAAACAAAAGTAAACTGAAAATCCAAGAGGTGATAACATACGGGAAATATGGCAAAAATATAAACACTGATCAACAATAACATTAAAACCACTGACAGGTGAAGTGAATATCACTGATTATCGAGTTACAGCAGCACCTGTCAAGGAAGTTGGTGTATATTAGGCAAACCAAAAGACAAGTCTCGAAGTTCATGTGTTGGAAGCAGGAGAATGAGCAAGTATAAGGATCTGAGTGAGTTTGGCAGGGCCCAAAGTGTGATGGCTAGATGACTGGTTCAAAGCATCTCTAAAACAGCAAGTCTTGTGGGGTGTTCCCAGTTTGCAGTGGTCAGTACACACCAACAGTGGTCCAAGAATGGCCAATCGGTAAACCGGTAATGGGGTCATGTGCACTAAAGACTTACTGATGCAGGCTAACCTGTCTGGTTGATCCTACAGGAGATCTACTGTAGCACAAATTGCTGAAAACCTTAAAGCTGGCTTTGACAGAAAGGTGTCAGAACACACGGTGCGTTGCAGATTGCTGCGTATGGGGCTGTGTAGCTGCAGATCAGTCAGAGTAGCTATGCTGACCCCTGTCCACTGCAGAATGCATGTGCATCATTTACCTGGGTAAGAGATGGCACCAGGACGCACTATGGGAAAAAGCCAGCTGGCAGGGGCAGTGTGATGCTTGGGGCAATGTTCTGCTGGGAGACCTTGGATCCTGGCATTTATGTGGATGTTACTTGGACACATACTACCTATCTATACACGGTTGCAGACCAAGTACACCCCTTCATCACAGCGGTATTCCCCAAAGGCAGTAGACTCTTTCAGTAAGTCAATACACCCTGCTGCATCACAGAATTTGTTCAGGAACATGATGTTGATTTGGCCTCCAAATTCCACAGATTTCAATCTGTGGTATGTGCTGGACCAACAAGTCCGATCCATGGATGCCTCACCTTATAACTTATAGTATTGCTAACATCTTGGTGCCAGATACCACAGGACACCTTCAGAGGGTCAGAGCTGTTCTGGAGGAACAAGGGGGACTAGGGATTAGGCTTGTGGTTTTAATGTCATGGCTGATCAATGTATATTTCTGCAGACCTTGAGTTGAAACTGTATTAATAATTTTGTTACAATTTCACATGTCTTTTCTCCTGACTGTACTGACCCCTTTAGACAAGCGCTGGATGCCTGTCCAATCATTCCTAACTTCTTATGAAGGATGAAAAGGCCCAGAAGGGATACACTGGGAGGAAGAGATGGAGTCTGTCTCTGCCAGTTTTCAAACAAGATGAGAAATGGAGTTTGGGTGGGTGGAACAGAAGATCTGAGTGGTGCATCCTTTGGAATGTTAGCCAGGCTGAGTCAGGCCCGTGCCAATGAAATGTTACAATCTGTCCCCTACAACTGATGAGCCTCCATACTACAGGACCACATGCAAAAGACGGAGTTGACTGACGGGGGACGGGGGGGGGGGTGTTTTCTGGCCAATAGCATCATTTAGCTTAGATGCTACACTAACACTGATGCTCATGCTCTGCCAGCAGTGATGGGGGCAGCGGCTTGTGGAGAAATAACGGGAGGAAACTCCAGTGCGGGATTGGGGCTTGTAATCTGTGTTGGACACAACGCTGCTCTTTGGTTCTCTCTCTTCCTCTCTGTTCTTTTATTTCTGCTTTCTTTGTGTGAATTAATCCTTGCGAAGCAGTTTTCTCGTCTTTGGTGATGTCACAGTGACATCACCTACTTTCCCAGTCCGATATGTAAAAGGGCCAGATATACAGGCCCATGGTCATCGAAAGCACTCCATGATTAATTTGGTGATCGGTGTTGACACACCACAGCACAACAACGTAATGTGTCCTCTGCATTTAACCCATATGTGACATAGCAGGGTGCAGCTAATGCTGACAGGGAGGCCCCCAGCGGGGAGTGGTACCTTGGGATGGCCCAGCATGGAGGATTGACAGACCCCCCCCCCCGGACACAGGCCAGGAGGTACAGGCAAAAAAACACAGAAAGAGCACTGTCAGGACGGAGGAAATCCTGTTGAGTCACTTAACACACGTGTACTCCCCATAGATGCATGATTTAGAGGTAAATTGCTCTGAAAAGATCCCCCAGGTGTTCAGGGTACGATGGGTATGATGGAGCAAGAGGGTGTGGCCCTCAGCTCTCGGCCACCGCAGGGTGTCCGGCTGCTTTTCCTCTCCGTCTTGGAGACGGCGCCCTGCGCGGCGTGAAGTGAAGCCGCCCGACGTGGCTGTTTTAAAGCTGTCGATGGTGGAAGCTGGAAGAGTGTAATTCACGTGATGGACGGCAATCCCGGAGTTACTCGGCGTGGTGACAAAACACATCCGGCTGCTATGTACCGCTTTTATAATTATGCCCTGAAGTCCTCAGGCCCGCCAGTACATTTTTGGGGGAGGGCTTCTGTCTGTCGAGTCACGGTGATAGACTACGAGTTATTAACTGCGGGAATTTCACATCGTCTGCGAAGGGGCTGCAGGTAACACGGCTCACGAAATGGCAGCTTCTGAAAGCCGGGGTCATCTCCTGAGGACTGACACTGAAGGTCACGGACTGTCTGTTCCTGAAAGGATGAGAAGGCGACTCCTGGTGGAACGGGACTGTGCCTGCCTGAGGTTTCGGATCACAGGGCCTGCGGACCCTCAGAGCCGCCGAATGGGATTCTGTCGACTTTTATAATTACTGCCGTTTCCATGCAGATTGAAGTGACTTACTGGTCGCTGTGGTCCCCCCTCCCCCGTCGAAGGGGTAGAGTCTGCAGGAGCCTCATTGCATGAACCATGCTCATCTCAGTCAATTCCCTGAACACTTCATTAAAGAGCGACGCTCCAGTGGTAATAGAGGACTCCCTCAGTGTGCCAAATATGTGTGAGTGTGTGTGTGTGCGTGTGTGTGTGTGTGCGTGCGTGAGAGAGAGACCCTCTAGCTATCTGCCCAGAGTGGGGAAGCAGGGAAGAGCACAGGAGGCCAGCTGTATCTCACACTCCTGATTAAGGAGGGATTTTCCAAAATTTCCCACTCACTCTGCATTTTTCATATCAGGGTCAGTTTAAGCTTTTAACAAGTTTTCAATGATATAAAATTACTTGAACGTTTCTCCAAAAATAGAAGTTCCTCCATCTTTATGTGTGACTCCTTACAGCAGAGTTCAGCTTCAGCTGGTAATAAACGTGTCTCACACTGATAAACATCACGAAACGCCATGACAGATAAAGGCAGGAACAGTCAGGCACAGCCTCGTGCCTCGGCATTGTGGAAAAATGGAAAGCACTGGAAGGCACTTACTCCCGTTAACGGGACTCCAGAACAATGCTGGAGCTCTGCTAGACTTGTGGAGGGGGTGGGGATGGAGGGCTGTGAACTTACGGCGGCTGTCGTACGTTACCCGGACTGGGACGAGCTACCGCCGAACTCAAAATGCAAATGAGACAATCTGTTTGAGGTTTTATTGGAAGTGGAGCTGCCAGGAAGAAGCTGCTCCGTGGTCCTGTCAGCTGAGACACATTCCCAGGCTAACGGGGGCCTAACGACTCGATTTATATAGGCGCTCCTCAGTCCCTCCTAATGGGGCCCCTACCCACACCTCCCCGCCGTTACAGCTGCATCCTCTGTCTACAGTAACCAAATTCCCTACCCGGTGAGTGCACTTATGTCTCTGTGTTTTGAAGACACTTCAAATCCAAGTCAGCAGTTCCATGTCCTCGCTGTTTAAGCATGTGATGCTCGGCGATCTTCCCATAACTACCCGTGAATGGCGACGTCGCTCCCCACTAACTTTCTGCATTCTATCCCAGAAAACCTATTTCCCAATAAGGTGAGGAGTTGGAAACCTGCCTGGCTTGGCATGCTAGAGGGCAAGAATCATTGCAAGGGGGGTTTGGAAATTCTCTCAGCCACAGTTGTCTGGTATGACGAGAACTTCTTCTGAGACCTCTGCTTTGAGCATTCCACCCTAACAATGGCCAGCGCCTCATCATGGTGGCGTGTGCAAAGTGACAGGTGTGAGTCATATCTCACTGCCTGGAACCGTGTTCCTCAGCAGAACATTGTGTCCTGGGCTGAGGCTTAAAGCAGTGAAACTTAGCTGACGAGAGAACCCTCATAGTTGTCCAGTTATATATGGAATGAAGCGAGTGACTAGCAGACTGTAGTCAGGGAAGACTCCAATAAGACTTCCACCATGATTGGTATAAGTGGCCATAAAAACTCCTCCTGAATGTGTGTTTTTGCCCTCAGCAGATAATGACATTGTGGGCTCTCTCTAAAGGCTACAATGGCTGAAGTCTGACAGGCCATGATTTATAATAAGCCAATATAAGATCTGTTATTGTGGACATCAGAAATGTGGTTCCTCCTTTGATGTCCCTAGATTGAATGGCATTACCATATGAATGTAAGGTGAACTGTGTAGCTGTTTTCTTCATTTACAAAATTGCAGCCAGTCATGTTATCTAAGCAATTTATGACACAAATCAAATATGTGTCTGCATGTCTCGGGAAAGTGACTCATAAAATCTGCACAGCACACAACACAATTTCTTCATCTAGTTTCTGCCAAATTACCCAAGTGCTCTGAATGTAAATGTGTAACAGTAGTATGTAAAGTATCCAGTCTGCAGAAAGGGAAAAGCATACAGACCTCATCCTTACCATGTTAGCTAAAGCAAGGGAACATAATTAAGTTGCTACATCTTTCTTGTAAAGCACGGGTGTCAGACTCCAGTCCTGGGGGGCCAGAGCCCTGCACATTTTTGGGTTTCCCCTTATTTAACATACCTGATTCAACTTCTTGTAATAATTACCACGTCACTATTGAGCTGAGTCATTTGTGGTGGAACAGGGAAAGAACTAAGCTACACAGGGCTCCAGTCCTCCAGGAAAGCAGTTTGACACCCCTGTTATAAAGTGTCTCAAAACAAGTTAGGCAAGTTTAACAAGTATATAAAGTGGTTGGAAAGTATCCGGAAAATCAGGTAATCAGTCGCCCGAAGCAGAGTGGTTAGAATGAGTGCAGGTGGCGGCGCTGCGGACTGAGCGGTGCACCAGTCGTGTCTGGCTTACACTGTCTTCTGCAGAGTGGTTTGAATGAGTGCAGGTGGCGGCCCTTCGGACTGAGCGGTGCACCAGTCGCATCTGGCTTACACTCTCTTCTGCAGAGTGGTTTGAATGAGTGCAGGTGGTGGCCCTTCGGACTGAGCGGTGCACCAGTCGCATCTGGCTTACACTCTCTTCTGCAGAGTGGTTTGAATGAGTGCGGGTGGCGGCCCTGCGGACTGAGCGGTGCACCAGTCGTGTCTGGCTTACACTGTCTTCTGCACTGTGCAGGCTGGGTAGTGGGTGTGAGCTGAGAGTGCCGTCTTGGGCACGGCTGAATGGCTGCATGTCAGCACTGGGGCTGGGCCTGCTCGCTTCGGCCTGATCACTTGGCAAAACACCATCCCCTAAATGATGCCCGTGGGGACCCTTTCAACTTCAATTTCGTAGAATGTCCCCCCACCCCTCCCGATTCCTCCCCACAGCCTCAAAGCATCCAATTGAGCTGTACAGTCATATTGGACCTTTCTACTCAAGAGCTTCCAGGTAGCACTATTAGGGAGAAGGATCCTCGGATATGTACACATCTATTCTTGTCCTTACTGCAGCTACTCCACGTTATTTATTTGTTGTCATTGCACCAGCGGGTGTCAGTGGTGTCGACCCCGTTTTAATAACAGAGGCAGAAATTACATAGTTTCTGATACTTGCTTTGATTCAGTGCTGCTTTTAGGTGACGGAAACGGAAGGATGGTTGTTCGTTTGTGTGCAATGGGAGCTCAGGTGAACAAAAACGTGAAACAGGGAAATGCACAATTAATCAATGTATAAGGTCATTGAAAGATCTAGAGTTGTGCTGAATCCATGCGTTTGTCAGCTAAAATTAATTAAACAGCTGGTCATTTTACACATTTCATTCTGATTTACTAAAAGAAACGTACGAACTGGAAAATAGGCATACAGTAGTGCATATTTACTAAACCACTCCATGGGATGACTTTTGTCTTGCTAACCTATACACTGAACCTCTGAATGGCATGATTTCTGCATCGCATAAGCAGTCTCTGACTCAGAAGGGTCACATCACCTGGCATGGATGTTCAACAGAGCAGGTGAGCACAGGATGAAGGTTACATACGGTACCCAGATATATCCTGAGTTTTATCCTGTACTTTTTTAAGAGAAGTGAAAAATGCCTACAGTTCAGCTTTTATAATGAGCAGGTGTAAAAATGTCTACTTGTATCTCACACTGGATCAGCGAAAACAGGCTGGTTATTTTTGGACATACACTAACGTATAGCGCTGCATCTAAATATAGTCGATGCTCCATCGTCATCGTTTTACCTCAAAAACAAAAGCAAACTGAAATCCTCTGAAAAGGATGCACTTATACAGATGTGGCTCTGCGATTTTCCATGCGCTCCCCCCCCAAAAAAAATCCAAAACCTCAAAGGGCCACATTTTGCGCACCGCACTTCCACAAATTTGATGTGGGATGTGGGATGTTCCTTCCTCCCAGTAGCTCACGATGGATGGCCTGTCTCCTTTCTACAGGGTGAGGCTGGTAAGGCCTCAGTACAAAGGCTGCACTGCAAATTGCAGGATGCAGCCACCTCTCCAGCGGTATTTACTTCTGCCCGCGTCGATGGCGTCGACGGTCGTGATGCCGGTAGGGCCACCGCAGTGTAATTGCCATGAACTTTAAAGGGGAAACTGCCTAATTAAAATGAACTTTGCATCTAGTTCTCGACTAATTCACGTAACATAAGCCTTGGCTGTGCCCATCCTCGCAAGAGTGAACCTGTTTGCATGTGGAACGGGAAGAAAGAAAGAAACACACTATGAGGTTGGTGTGTGAGACATGGGTTTTGTTGGTGTGACTCAGTGTCTGTGCGCTGAAGGGGGCTTGCAAATCTCTGCAAAGCCCAGCGATGCCCAGGGCTATGCTCACAGAAAGACCAGCTCATTCTAGCAGCACCTGATATGGACCTCATGATTTGAACCTCCGTCTTAGCCCCATGTGACCAACACGGCACTCAGGAATGCTGCCCCCGAATGGTACCAAATGCACTTTGATTGCCGTGTTTTCCGATGTCTGCCACTGCGATATTGTTGCCTGACTCATTTCTAAATTTTCCGATTCCCCCCCACCACACACACACACTTTACTGGGACAACTGTGCAGCTCCTCCTTGTTCCTCATTCTACGTGTGTTCTCCCGCCTCATGTTAACGCAGTTCCAGCATCCATCACATAATTCATTTCACGGGGGCCTTTGCTTACTCATGAGAAATTGCACCCCCCCCCCCCTTCCAGGTCCTGACACACATTCCTTATGGAGATGGGGGTGTCCTGCTGAGTGCTGGTGGCCATCACCACATTCTTGTGCTTACTAATCCCCCCCCCACAATGGAAGGCGAGGAGCCCCCAGGCCAGCAGAGTGACTGTGTGGCTGAGTTTCCATTGGGGGAGGGGGGCATCAGGCTAGATAGGGATGGGATTACAGATTGGGAACAACCCCCCAAGTCTGAGACACCTTCAGACAGACACGGACCCTTCCTGACCCGACTGCCACCAGCTGTCGCTGCTACTCCCGGACCTGCGGGGCGAGGCATGTGATTCAGTCGCGGGGCAGAGGCGAGCGGGACGGAATCCTGACCCTCTTGAGATTGTGCAGGTGTGCTGTGAGTGAGGAGCTTGTGTCACCTGCAGAAAGAGGACATCTTTGGGCCACCACTGAGCAGCCAGGATGGGCTCAAGTATCAACTGGACCCAATACAGCACTGTCAGCACCGACGATCTCTGGGATCAGTACAGGATTGCCGGGACGCCCAGGCGGGCCGACGCGATCGATGTGCTGGCGTCTCGCACTCAGCTACTTCCCCTCTCACACAGCACCCCTCCATGGCTTAAAGGTGAACTGCAGGCAGTCGGACCCATGCGCGACTTGGTCTGAGACATGAGTTCATCTTCAATATCTTGCTGCCCTCGAAACAAGGAGATTAAGCACAACAGGAAGGTGCTCTATCGATGGCATTTGGAGACACTCGGGTGTTAGAGATGCAGTGAAATGTACTGCTGACACAACAATGTGAAAAAACAGTAGTGACACAACTGCAGAAGAACCTATAACACAACTGATCCTGCACTTTGAATTCCAGATCATTCATAGTTTGTTCAGTTCAACCACAGAAAACATTCGATAAATGATAATGATTTCTGAATGAAGCACAGATCATACTAATAGGTGATTAAACAAGGACAGACTGGTATGCGAGGCTGTGTGGGTACTTATAGCAATGGCAAGGGACCCTTCCAACAATGTGCGACACATTCACAAGGATTACAGTGCTAATGTTTTGTGACATGCTACTATTAGCATATTTATGTATACAATCTCATTATGGTGGGAGTCATAACACACAAAAAATGTGGCACCATACTTAAAACAATTTCAAAATGTTTGTAATGTTTTGTAATCAAACTATATTGTCAGTGTGTATTTAACGAAAAATCACGTTTGAGAAATTTGCTAAATACTGCAGTGCATGCTGGGCACGATATTTGCAGGCTACGTAAATTCAATCATCAGTCTGCTACAATTGGCGTAGGCAGGCCATAGGTGTGAATTTGTAACCTCAGTGTTTTCATCACCACTCCATCAGAAATCCCAGAAAGCCCCCTTCTCAGTACAGTGCCCTTGGTTGCTCCTAAGCCCCCCATGGCTTC
>JABFEB020000020.1:7020130-7033562 GCA_019775895.2 Stomatorhinus ivindoensis | reverse complement strand
CAGCCTCACACACAGACAAACTGTCCCTTTGACATTACACTACATTATCTATGCTATTATTATTATTATTATTATTATTACTATTATTATTATTATTATTATTATTATTATTATTATTATTATTATTATTCACACCACCACACCACAGCAATACCAACCAATTATCAGCGTTTTATTTTTACATTAAATATGAGGAGTCATCATAATTTATGATTTGAATCTGCCGTGATTAATATTAGGTAATTTCACAGTAAAAACATGTCACTATGATTACTGTACAAACGGGAGGTGTACTCTGAGTGAGACACTCAGCCCATGCAAAGCGTTATAATTTATTAGACACAGACATTATTAGAATGAGACTGAATGATGATGCTGACGTTCAGTGACCTCATTCTGCTGAGCACTGTATGGAGGTGTGTCCTGTATTAACCATCATCATCACACCGCCCCCACATACAGCCCCCTCACTCACTCTCACAGATCATACTGTATGGGTCCTGTGGGCCGGCTGCCAGGGGCCACCCCTGGTTCAGCTCCAGCTTCAGCCCTTCTTGGTCCCCCCAACCAGGGGTCCTTATCATTTCTGAGGAGAACACTGTCAATAAAACCTTAACATGTCACGTCACACTTTATTCATTTAACAAGCATTTATCTAAAGCGATGAGCCTCGGGCAGCCAGTCTCGGACATCACACATGGCCCCTGGCTGAGGCCCAATCACACCCCCTGCACAGCTGACCAGGTTCAAGCCCCGCCCACTTCCTGTTCCTGCTGTGGTGGGAGAGACTCCTCTTAACAAGACTCTGTTGCCCCCCCCATAAAGTTTCACCTCCTGCTGTTTACCTTGAGCGAGTCATGCCTGTGTATTTTAGCTGTCCTATAACCTTCGGTAAATAAAGATAAGATTTTATTTACTATTGATCCTGGGGGGAGGATGCCGCTTTAACTGTACTGCTGGCTTTAATTAAAAAACTGTAAAACACTGGTTCTGCTCCTTGACTTTTACACCTAATAATAATGCTCCCACCTCAGCTTTGAGAAATACTGATACAGATACAAACAGCGTGACAAAGTGCGCCCCCCCCCATATCCCCTTCAGGTGTGCAAGCAGATAACTAGGACACGTGCCTAATTGTCACTTCATTATTAATTGAGAACGCTATTTACATTTAACCCTCAACCTCAGAGTCATTAACTTGATTTATCAGAGTTTTTGTGTGTCATATTTCTTGGTGTCATACTGTTTGTCTCTCCTCAGATTAACCGGAAATTGCAGGAATTACAGGAATTCTGTACAGTCTCAATGACATTTTTATATACGTTTTAAGATGGTATAACTGGGTATTATTCTGATGCATTGGCCATTTAAGATTATTGACCAGTGTTTTAGTGTATTTCTGTTTGTAGTGCCTCAGTGTTTTTACTAGTTAATAACAAGTCAATAAAATGAGGAAGAGTGTGGTGGCCAGTATACAGACTCCCCTTCATCCTTTTCACAGATTAATGTTTATAGGACTTTTTTATTTTGAAAAAAATGACCAGAATGTTTAAATGCCAGTCAAAAGCTTAAGACTCACGCAAAAACAAAAATAGCATCAAAACCCAGAAGAGACAGAAGATGTCAGTGGACAGAAAGGCATCACTTACTTAAAATGACACATAATCTCTCAATTGACATCTCCCTTTGAACGTGTTCTTCCACCAATGAAATTATACCCAATTATACCCAATTATACCATCTTAAAACACATATTAACAATCTTATTGTGTCTGTACAGAATTTGATGCTATTGACTGACTATCCACTGTTAATGATCATTTAATTCCATAACATTTACTGAAGTGATGCTGAGATGATATTTTACAAGAGTGGCGTCAGTCGCCAGGTGAAACTTCCAGGGCTGGGGTTTGAAACTCCCTCTGCTCTTGGGGGGCATTACAATCAGCCAGACATGTGTCTATAAATTGCCCGCAGTGTATTATGTTGTGTGTGCATTGCGATGAACTGGCAGGCATCCAGTGTGTGTCAACCCCCCCTTAACCCCGAGCAGGGGAAACGCACGGCAGCTGAATGGAGATTATGAGAATCATGTCAAGTTCACATCCATAACACCCAGAGCCGGAATACACCCCAGTGACGTTGCAGTGCTCTATCAGCGATAAACAGACAATTCACCTCTTAGGTTTTCTCCTCAGACAGCTAGTTTTAGAGAAACAGGTAAAAAAAAAATATATACTGCATGCCTTCTTGCTTAAATGTTTCCGTCGATAAAAAAGCATATCTGCATAAGCAGTTTCCGGAAATATCCGTGCGTGAACCCCTTCACTGCCGTGGTGTGATATTTTTACCCGCAGCTGAAAAGCTGTGCTGTGATCTGCGAGGGATCGCATCACGCCACCCTGCTGCCACGTCTCAGGGCCCCCGTGAGGGCAGGTAGGCACACGGAGGGCCAGTGTCGCGCTCCTGCACACTCCTCACGCCGCTCTCACCGTCAGAGCTCCTCACGCACGCTCCTCACGCCGCTCTCACCGTCAGAGCTCCTCACGCACGCTCCTGCACACTCCTCACGCCGCTCTCACCGTCAGAGCTCCTCACGCACGCTCCTCACGCCGCTGTCACTGTGAGAGCTCCTCACGCACGCTCCTCACGCCGCTCTCACCGTCAGAGCTCCTCACACACGCTCCTGCACGCTGCTCTCACTGCGGCGTCTCTCCTACACCCGCTTGCGGGGGCTCTGCGTGTAGTGGCCGGGCCAGCTGCAGAGAGAGATGCTCGGGCTCCTTCATGAGGAAGGACAAGGAGGAGGTGAAGGGCGTTTAAGCAGGACATGCACTCGGGCTAAGGGGGCTCCCATGCCGGCTCTCTTTGTCACACACTTGGATTCCAGTGCCCAAATCGCCACGGAGCTGCTGGGCAGTGCTGACACCGCAAAAACACACCCGATTGCCCCCCCCCGCCACTCTCGGCTCTCTGTCCCTCTTCCCCCTGCATCTCACATTCTTTTCACATTAATTTAACAGACGCTTACATTTTTCTGAGAAAGCGCCATTAGCCAGGTCAGTCCCTGGAGCTGCTGGGGTTAAGGGTCTTGCTCTTGAACCCAATGGTGACATCATTCTATCAGCCCCGGGACTCAAGCCAGCAACCTTCCGATCATAGGCATGATGTCTTAACCCACTGAGGTACACGGCAACAGATGCCTCGGTCAGTACCCTGGGTGTCAGGGACACAGCAGAGCACATGGACAGAGCTGCAGGGTTATGGATGACTCCGGAATGGTGTTGGGTTAGCGCACTACTGTATGTCACCGCTGGCTTTAACACCACGCTTCCCCACCATTACGTAAGCGTTCCTCCTTTATCTGACCCTGTCAGGTGTGTCCTATTGGGGGGGAGTAGTAGACCTTGAGAAAAAATAGGAAAGTCTGAGTCATAAGAAAAAGGAGCGGCCAGGCCTGGCAGGGGGGGGTCTGACCCCACCCCCTATGGTGGCGGAGGGAGGCCCCTCCCAAATTCCCGATTGTCACACCATGTTTATTGGAGTTTACAGGGAGACGTCATTAACTCCAGGTCAGTGTGAACAGGAACCGAATTGAGAAGCGCCAATCATCATACTAAGGAAAGAGGCAGCATGACACGCTGGCAGCTATCCCACTGCAATCCCACAATGCCCTGCACTCTCCAGGGTACAGAACAGTCAGCAGAGTTTCTGAGCCAGGAAAGCGTGCAAACACAGAAGGACAGGCAAACAAATAATATAACGGGCGTGGGGGTAACGGCGTGAGATGGACGAGAATCGACGACGGTGACGCGCCAGGGGCTTCGCTGTGTCTGCGGGAGAGTTCGGAATTAATGAAAGGCCACAAAAAAAACGACAGCACACCGAAAATTCAGCACTTTCCCAGCAGTGAAGTTATTTATCAAGGTAATAAGCAGTGCGAGGCAGTGGGCCCAGTGCGGAGCAGAGCTACACGCAGCCTGCCTGGGGTGCCGCCTCTCACCTCACAGATGCTGCAGCACTTATTCACACCGTGCTGACTGCAGCGACACTGGAGAGGGTTCGGCTCTGGCCTAACCAGCTGCTCTTAACAAGCTTTCCTGTTGGTTATTCATACCCGGTTGCCTGTTCTCATTTTATTTCACATTTAGTAACGCACATATCTTGAGAGAGTAGGATCAGCCAGTCTCTGGAAGAACAAGGGTTAAGGCCCTTGCTCCAGGGGCCGACGATAAATTCGCTCGGCTGAGTCTGGGATTTGAACTGGCAACCTTCCGATCACAGGGACAGGATCCTAACCCAATGAGCCACACACACACGGCTCCCTGCGTGCTGAATCAGTGCACAGCAAAGCAAGTGACGCTGTTTCTACTGTGCGATACTTAAGTACACTGCTTAAACATGACAATAATTTGGCACTAAATGTGTCATCGTTCCGTATCAAGGCGACTGTCCTATTAGCACAGAAGCGGTTCTGCACAGACAGGGGTCCAGCTCATCACAGGCCATACACATCGTGCCCTGTCCTCTGGAAAACACCCTGTGATTCACAGGCCGCTGGCCAGGGCTAAATTTAGCCTGGGCCGAGTTAGCAGGGAGACCCCGCGCTAACAGCTAACTGTTTGTGAGCGAGTACATTAAGGTCGTTTGCAGGCAGTCAGCAAAAGCCATTTAATTACCCAGTATTGAGGGTTTGAAAAAGCATAAAATGAATCCCTGGGGATATCACATAGGTAACATATATGCCGACGTTGTAAACACACGCCAAAAAGCTGGCGAATACCTGCACACGCGTCCTCTGATTATGCTTCAGCTAGCGTGAGCTGGTTCGGCATACATCTTTGAAGCCAAGCCTGTGCGGAGCATTCTGGGTTGTTAGCGTTTTTAGCGGGTAAAGCAGTGGGATTGGCACGTCGTCGTTCATCACCACGAGGGCTTCACAGCCCTTCCGGAAGCTACAGGAAATATCAGCTCAGTCTGGAAAGGAAAGCGGTGTCAGTTGGACGGCGAGATCCTGCAAAGGTGACCCTGTTATTTAAACTAAACCTGTGCCTGCTGAACAGTGTAGAGGTGACCTGTATTCATTCCTTGGATAGATGTATACAGAGTGAGGTGATTTTTACCCAGAATCCCTTACTTGTTGTTTACAGAATACGGTGATTTTTACCCAGAATCCATTAGAGGCTGTTTACAGAATAAGATGATTTTTACCCAGAATCCCTTAGTAGCCATTTACAGAATGAGATGATTTTTACCCAGAACCCCTTACTGGCTGTTCAGAGAATATATACCAAAATCAAAATCACACTCTCCCTGAGAACTGAATTCAAATCATACTTCTTATCTCCCATGCTCTGTGAAGGAGCAGAGGTGCTCCTGTGATATGGACCTGGACTCCACACCCCCCACACCCCAGGGATGATGCCATTCCCGTCATCGTCAGGACAGGTGGATAACATGGCCTTCCTTTCATTCTACACCCAGTGCCCAAGGATCTATAAGTCTGCGGGAATTTGCAGGATCTTCTCGGGAATTTTGATGGTGGAAAAGCTTGCACTGGGAGCTACTGTGAGGGAGATCACCAACCCACGCCTGCCAGTTCCCCAGCACGCCTCCCCCACGCACCATCTCTCCTCTGCAGCTTCTCTCTGCTGCACGTGGTCAGCGAGTTCACACCAGGCTCTCTCTCTCGGACCTGTTAGCTATACTCTCAAGATCGTCTTGAAAAAATTTAAAGTTTTTAAAGAAGGCAGGGGTGGCACTAAATGACTGGTGGCCAGCGTATGGACAAGCTCCCCCCCCCCCTATGTATTTATAAACAAGCATCTTAACTGCCCCCAGCTAAATGAAACACCCCCGGTGTGTGTTCAATGTCAGTCTGTGCGGCTCCCCATGGATATAAATCACGCAGGCCTCCCTCTTCGACTGCACTCCCTGTCCCGGGTCTCTGCTCATGCAGCGAGTCGAACCCTAACGCAGGTCAAGGGTCCATGGCAACAACTCACTTGCAGGATCAAAAGGCAGTTGTAAAACCTTCAAACGGAGGAAGGGAAAGTGAGTGAGAGAGAGAGAAAGAGAGAGAGAGAGAGCGTGGTCTTGCCCTCTCACCACCGCACGGTCACGCCTGGGCTTCTGCAGCGGCTATGCAGAGCGAGTGTCACATGCAGAAGCGCATCTGCACTAGCTGTGAGAAACAGCACACACTGGCAAGGGAAGCACCTCCCCCTCCCTGGCCGACCCAGCAAATCCTGTGGCGTGCGTGTCCATGTCTGTGCATGTGTGTGTCTGTGTGTGTGTGTGAGTGTGTGTGTGTGTGGGCATTCGTCTGTACATTTGTGCGTGCGTCTTTTAAACCTTAAACCCTGCAACTCAACACACATGAAAAGCGAGAAACGCAGTGTTTAGCACAAAATGCAGCCTTCTATCTACATCACATATTCGTGTCTCCTGATGTGGCCCAAACACGGGGGTCTGCTCCCCCCCACCAACACGGCCCTGCTGTTGGAAGATGGCCGCCCTGACAGTGCTGAGGCGCATTGTGTTTCCCCTGGCGGCGCGGGCAGCCTGCTGCTCTCGCTCCACATTGACCAGGGACCCCAGACACCAGAAAGCCTTCGATCCCAAAGGGAAAGAAAGGTCTAATTTCCGGTGTCCCAGTCCCTCCTCCCCGATCCGATAGCCCGGTCCTGATCCGATAGCCCACTCTGCACCCCTGCGCAACTTGTCCCAGCCTGTCAGTCACATCCAGCTGGCAGATTGGGTGTCCGTCCCCATAGAAAGAGAAGTCACGATACTGAAAGCTGACCCAAACGCGCCGCGCTCAAGGACAGCCAGGTGCCGCGGGCCGTCTCACGCTTTCCTTGGTACCTTCTCTAGCGACGTGCCTCGACTGTTTGATGCCACTGTCAGCTGCCGTCGGAAGACGGGACCCGCATGAAATCACCGTGCCGACCAAATACCAACATCAAAGATGCAACGGTTCCCTGAAATGGAAATGCTGGAGAAAGGAGGAAAAGGAGCTTCCTGTTCATTCCCACACATCGTACAGCAAACCCGCTCCCTCCCCTGCTGAAGTGTTCACATTCAGGAAGCCGCTCAATGGTAAACCTGTCATTTTGTCAGTTTATCCTCCGCACTCAGTAAAAATCTTTAATTTACTTTATATTAAAGGGCGGGATGATGTACAATGAAACAACGCACCTCTCTAGCTTTGAATAAATAACGAAAACAACGAATAAAGGCAGCGTTGCCCTAAAAAGGCCTAAAATTAGGCACAGAGTTATTTCCATCCTGCATAATTGCTGATGTGGAGCAGCTGCGGAACTCACAACTGGAACGCGGCAGCGGCGAGGGACGCGCCAGGGCCTGAGAGAGGCGTCACAGCGCCGCCCTACTGGTGGATCTGCGCACACATGGCCGGACCACGCCTATCGCTGCTACATCAGGCAGCTGCAAAGTCATACACCTGTCAGCTGGAGAGCTTCCATTACATGGTGCTGCGTGAGGGATCAGCCATCCCGGGGGGGCCAGCGGGAAAAGAGGGGGAAAATAACTACGGGCATCAAGAAAGAGAAGTGAGGAGAATTCCCAAAATTAGCACAGTGAGGGACAGTGAGGGACAGTGAGGGAACGCTAGCGGGGGACGGGCTGTCCGCCCTATATTTAGCAGCACATCTCTTAGCACCCCTAAACGGTGGAGGTACCGCACCGAGATACCCGGCAGGGGAGGAGAGGCGAGGGCCAGCGTGCTGTGGACCGTCAAGGAGCAAGCCGCTGCGGTGCTTATGGAGCGAAAGCCGGGCCCACAGGGACGGCGTGGGGACCCACATCTCTGCTTACTCGCGCAGCTTCTCACAGCGACAGCAATAGGTTATGGTGAGGAAGCAATGCTGTAGAGGCGGCTCTGGCACTGTCAGCCTCTCTAAGAGGTCACATGGGATCCCGAAGGACTCGCTGTTCCAAAGCCAGCAAAAAGAAATGGCAGCAAAATGCTCTCCGTAGAATTACAATGTAATTTACCCAAAGTATCTCTGCTGCAGGGCTCCGACATTTCAGTGAAAAGGCACAACGCTTACAGCGAATAAGATACTCACACAAACATTTCAGTGAAAAGGCACAACACGTACAGTGAATAAGATACTCACACAAACATTTCAGTTCAAGGCAGATACTCGGCCACAAACTAAAGCCTATCTGCCCCAACACAGTGCCACACACCAATAGAATAATTCATTAATTTAATACCAAGCAGGTACAATTAGTCAAGCGGGTGACTATAATATGTCTGTGTGTAAAATTTTGTTTTTTGCATATTGTTTCTTTTTAATTGTATTTTTAAATACCCAGGATGCATTATTATTATTATTATTATTATTAATAATAATAATAATAATAATAATAATAATAATAATAATAAAAGACCCTGCATAAACTATGTTCCACAAAAACTGGACATTGTGTGTTTGCTCTAATCACTATTAACAGGAAAAAATTTGAACAAGCGCACCAATAGAAAGCCATTGATTCTGTGAGTGCTTTTACAGGAGACCGTTGGGGTTTTACCTGAGGGTCCAGGCCAAGGGCACTGGCTGTTATTCTCTGTCACAGATGCAGAAACTTTCTTGAGGACCTGACGTGGTAGACGATAAGAGGCAGAGTGAAACTTACAGAGAGGAAGAGGCAGAGAAACAGAAACACAGTGCTACCTCTGTAATCCATGCCGATGTCAGCTCGATCGCAGCGGCCAATGCTAACAGGCTAGCTTGCAATAGACAAGATCCCATGAAGATGAGGGTGACACTCCGTATGGGCACATGCATGGACATTGATCACATGACACAATCTCAAACACTGACGACGCACACATTTGTGTTTCTTTAAAATCTGTCATAAATTATGTATACCCAGGCCAGTTTGCAGAACAAAAATGCTATGTTAGTCAAACATTTTCTGCAAAATAAACGAAATGTCCAGAGGCTCTTTTTACATGAATTCTGTATATATAAACATATATGTTATACTATAAATACTCTGAGAAGGACCAGCACCCCATCCAGCCGTGAAGCCCAGCATTACACTTCATGTTGTCTGGGATAGGCTCTGCCTCCTCTATGACCCTGAGCAGGTAAGCAGTTAGATGCACACAGACGAGTAACAGATTGACATATTAACATGCTTATTTAAGGGCCAGAGCAAAGTGTAGCACTGCGGGCTTTGGGGGGTGCAGGAGATACTGGAGATAGTGAAGCTCACACCAGCAGATATTATTTAATCTTTCTTACTCGGGCTGTTTAGTGAAATCTTTCTTTAATTTATCCCTCCTAAGAAGTCAACCTGGTGTAAGAGGATCTCTTGCTCTAGAAGGTTCTGCCGTGTCAGGCGCAGCCGGCGTGAGCTGCAGGTTCCGTCACGTAGCGTCACACGTGGCGCAAACTGCACCCCAAAGCTCCAAGGCCCCTCTGGTCAGCAGCAGAAATTCACAGATTATTACGGGCAGCCTCAGTGGTACCAGACCTCAGTCACACACTATTATTATTACTAATAATAATCATAATTATTATATCTATAGAAACTGAAGCGAGCACATCTACAGGACAGTGACCCAGAGTGTGTCAGCGGCAGTTATCCAGAGTGTGTAAGTGTACAGTCTCCCATTTTACTGCAGTAAAACTTCCTACTATGGTACGTTCTCACGCAGCAAGAAACCACGGCTTTCTGCATTTGCGCCACGGTGTAAGTTAGCAGTCTGGCTGTCAGTACATCCTCACAACCTAACTGGCCAAAATACTCATTTTAATATAGAATTCAGGAGGTGAGTTTTCATTTCCTTTTTTAAAATGTGACTAAAAAGAGAAAAAGAACCTCTTAGCCAGTTATTTAAGTATATTTCAACATTTTTATATACTTGCCTATGGACCATAGAGTCACTCAGACATTAGGGTTTTTGCAATAAATGTAATCCTCCAGGTAAGTGTGTGAAATTTATATTATTATTGTTGTTGTTCATGTTGTTATCATCCATCCATTTTCTATATCACGATTGTCCAGTACAGGGTTGTGGGGGTCCGGAGCATGTCCAGCCAATCACAGGACACACTCACACACCATTCACTCGCGCGCGCGCACCTATGGGCGATGTGGCAACTCCAATTAGCCTCAGCATGTTTTTGGAGGGTGGGGGGAAACTGGAATACCCAGGGGAAATGCCATGATGACACGGGGAGATCGTTGTCTTTCCCCGTATGAGCAGTTGACAAAAGTTGTCTTCCTTTTCCATGACTCTTCCTCTGGAGGAAGAGGAGGAGAAAAAGAAGGAGGAGCAGGTGCTGAGGTTGGAAGAGGATAAATCACCAGGTGGCTTTAAGGTACAGGTGTAGCAGAGTGAGGGGCTCAGACCAGACCACCACATCGCCACTCAGCAACCGCACCTCCTCCACAGAAACACAGGAAGCAGCTTAAAGCTACAAGAGAGTGATAAATCACAACTCGAAACATATCACACTGTTCATATATATGGTAAATGTACAGCAAGTATATACTGTACATAGCATATAGTACAGTGTGTAGTATATACTGTACATAGCATATAGTACAGTGTGTAGTACAGTACTAAGGTCATCTTGTAGGATGCGAAGACAAAGCTCTGAATTTGTAAAGTATTATGTGTTAGCCTCTCTGGAATATCAAACCCGGTGCTGCACTGTATTTTACATAATGCTTTGGCACATTCTGATATCAGATTCTTAAGGTTTCCTAAAGCATTAGAAACAGGAGGTATATTAAGACTGATGCCCACCCTAACAAGGTCGTGCTGTCGTTCTATCACTCGCTCAGGTCTTTAAACGCTGTGCTATCCCAGTCCATCAAATAGTGTCTGGCTTTGTTTTTCTATTTTTTATTTACAAAAAATGTAATATACAATGTGCATTTAGTACACAATGCATTTAGTATACAATGTGCATTTAGTATACAGTGCATTTAGCACACAGTGTGGATTTCTTAAATCTGAGGAGGCAGAATCTGTACTTTTCGTACCACATAAAACTGTGCTGTGATCAGCATTCTGCTCTGTTGTTCCGCTAGCGTATGCCAACAGTGGATGGACCAATACTCACAGACTTTACAGACAGTATAAATCTTATTTTTTTCCATTCTCACAATTTCGAGCAATAGTAAGATACAAATCAATGATTTACTTTCATTCAAATGCGTTCAGGAAAACATATGTCAACTTTATCCTGTACTGCTGACACCAAATTTCAAGGCCATTACTGTGACAGAGGACTAGTTGCACTCACGGCAATTTTGACTTTAATTACATTAATTACATATACTTAGAACTGTAATTAATGAACCAACACAATTGAAAAGAGGAAAATTTCAGTGACAAATTATCAGCAGGAAGTGATACGTTCACATATGTTCATCTGAAAGTGTCTGAATGACTGGAGCATACAGTAGTTGATACCTTTTAGACCCTTATTTGATAACATTGTAATATGAATAATTCAGAATAATTCAGAGCCGCGTCTCCTGACTGACTAATAATGAAATTCTGTCAGTGTGGAGAGAGAAAATGAAAGAGAGGAGGGATATCCACTCCTGGTCATCCAGAACATTTGGTGTAAATCTTAGAGACGGTGGGGGGGGGGGGGTGGGGGCTATTAATGGTACTCTTCTGAAGAGCCAGCGGTTTACCCTAATGGGGTTTATTTAAGCTGACATGGGTTTCCCCAATTCTCGCTTATTTTCACCTTTTTAAGCATTGCTCGAACTCATCTGGAGGTGTTTAGGGCAGGCCGGAGTGTGAGTTCACTCGTGCTGAGACGGGCGACAGCGGGAAGCAGTAACTGCCTGACTGCCGCAGGACGGACGCCGCTCTGGGGCAGAGGCGAGGTGAGCCTAGGCAAGGCTGGGATGACGCTTCCTCACACTGTCCAGAGAGCGGTTAATTGCTGGCCAACTGAGGCCAATAGCGAAAAAAGTATTTGTAACATTTTCTATGATACTAAAGGAGTGCTCAGCTCACATGTTGCAGTTATACTGCTGGACAGTACACATCGATAGAAACACGGCGTATACGGCCGAACACAGGCCTTAAGGGACGTGCGACAATCAGTGTGTCGTTGTCAATCGGAACATCTGAAGGAATCCCACTATAAACACTGCACGTTATCTCACAGGGCCCTCTCTTTACCACGGCCTCGTGATTACCGCTGTTCAAATCAGCGTGACCATTTATTAGTATGATTCTATGGGAGAACTGGTTTGTGTCTGGAAATTAAGTTACTGTCAGACTCTCACAACACCCATTGTAGCTGAATCCAAAGGCATTTATGGTGACTGGGTCGCGTCAGTAAAAATACCACATTCCTTGGCTCTGAACAGATGTTCATTAGTTCATTATTCGTAATATAAATTCAGTAATTGTACTATGACTCCGCTCAGTCAGACTTTTCTAAGGGATAAACATATCCAACGCGGTGGGGGTTAAAATAATGTACATGCTAAAAGGAAAGGCATCTCCGAATTGAGATTCGCTCATGTCGTCAAAAAAAAAAAAAACATTTCTACGGATTATCTGAAATTTGGCATCATTATTTTGGCGATTTATATAACAATACTTGTCAATACATACGAAGGAGAGCAAATATGAATGTATACACAGTAAGCCAGTGTTAATACGTTGTGCATTTGAAAACAGGCTAAAATATAAATAGCGAACAAATAGACTGAATAGTTACTTTTAAAAATAAATCAGGGATGACATTGGGCTGAACCATTCGTTTCTTTTACGTACGTTTGCAACTCTCATCTACTCCCACCGGCACGTAAATCCATTTTTGCGGGGATTCCGCAGGAAAAAAGGAGTAAACTTAATTTTAGGTTCAGATTACTTTGGGCCCTATTTATACGTTTATTTGTAAGTTTGCATGGTGATAAATAAATAAACAGCAACTTAATCACAGCAGTTCCAGCCTTATGAAGACCGCGAAGACAGCATGAGTTTATTATAAATTTATCTATTTATTTATTTATTTATTTGTTTTTTGGGGGGGGCAACAATCAAGACCTGCATGGAATTCATATGAATGATAACCGGTACGGACTAAAATATAGACAGTTCAGTACTACAATGTTAGAAATCATACGTTTAAACGTCGTTCATTTCAAATTGCAGTTGCGAGGAATAAACTCTCACTGGTTTGCAGTCACACTTTTCGTTTTGAGTCAAGTTTTAGTCTTCGCAGTTACTTTTAAGTGATATTTTCTGCCGTCCTGCTCTATCTTTCAGTAAATCCGATAACAGAGATGCCGATCTGTGCAGCCAAAGCCGTTTACAAACAACGGAGCTTATCTCAACATCCCTAATTTTCCAGTGAATATTATAGCAATGCTTAAATGGCGCTACTTATATCTTGAACTTTTATAT
>JABFEB020000020.1:6955081-6967506 GCA_019775895.2 Stomatorhinus ivindoensis | reverse complement strand
CAAACCACTTAAACTTTCACATGCCTCAGTTACATTAATTACTCCTCCTTGATTAATTACCTCTATTAGGTTTCTGTTTGCTCACATTTCATACTTAGCATGATGACTAAAAATCCATCTTGAGTTCATTAATATTACTTTCTAACACTCCCATTGCACTCTGGGTTTCAGTGTTAATTGCACTCCGTAGCTGCAGAAGATAGAATGTATAAATATTAAACCTTTAAAATCAGTTTGACCTTATAAGAAGGAAGCTTTCCCATTTTATCTAGAAACTACTTACTGTAGGTGTTTAACACAGCTGGATTGCTGCACATCTGTGAAACACACTTAAATATTGACTAATTGCTTTTCTCAGTTAGCTTAAGTCTGTGTAGGCAAACATGATATTGCTGAATGCACTACAATATGTCATATTTCAATGCAAAATTTTTGTGACAGATCTGTCTTCATGTTCTTTAAACCAATCCTCCTTACGTAGACATGGAGGTGACATTATTACCAAATGAAATTTTAGAAATAAATACATATGTCTGTTTCATTCTCACTGCCCCATTTTTCTATGACGCATGTGACTTCTGTAGGAAATGTGTGCCCAGTTTGTTTTTGGGTCAAATGTTTTGTTTTTTTTTTTCACATCCAATATGCAAAAATCTTTATGGACAGAAATCTATAGAAATACAAAAACAGCGGGTTTATGCTGCCCTTATCAAGCACAAAGAAAGACGTGGTGACGTAAAGGTCAATCAGGGCTCTCCCATCATGCCACCAGCAATAATTTAAGGACAGACTGTGAATAACAACAGACAGTTGGGGGGGGGGGGGTGCTTTTGTTCAGGAAAATACCGGAAGCTGCTATATTGTCCTGTATTCCGCTAGCAGCAAGTTTCTGGGAGTTTTACTTACACACAAATGATCTGAGGGCAGAAGGAAATGACAGGTTCAGACATATTGATTGGTTGGTTCTGCCTTCATCAGTTGCTTGGACCCACCTCCTCTACAATCTGATTGGCGATCTCTCTGAATCAATCATGTTTTATCCTGCCTTCAGAACATTTCTGTGTAGATAACACTCCCATGAGCTGGCAACAACATCTTCTAAACCAGATGGTCCACTGAAACATTGAATCCACGGCTCTGCACATTGAGCCTCAGGATTTTGCAAGTCAGCCTCTGTTGCTGTGGTGCCTTTCAGGGCTGTACGTGTGCTTTACATACAGTGCGGTCTGCTCAGCCTGCACACGCTCTACACTGTTATGTATTGTTTTGAAAAATAAGTACTCATCCATCTTCCACCTACTTATCCAGTACAGGCTCGTGGGGGGTCTGAAGCTTTTCCCAGGAGGACCAGGACAGGGGAGTATCCAGGGGAGTGCTATAGTGAGAGCACAGCCATCATCTGACAACGCAATAGGGACAGACTAAAAATAATCCATCCATCCATCATCCAACAGCTTATCCTGGGCAGGGTTAGAAGGGGGTTGGAGTCTATCCCAGGCAGCGCAGGGCACAAGGCTGGAGGTAGACACTGGATGGATCCCACACACACATACACACGCACACACACACACACACACACGCAGACACACAAGGTTCTGGTAGCCTGTGGATCCAAAGCCAGTATTTAGACTGATGGGTCTTACAGCAGTAATGGTCTGCGTTGGCTGCTATATACTCAGGTCAGCCTCGGTTTGTTCCGGAAGGTGTTGGTGTAGGTGTGTCTGCATATTCTCATCCCTATTGGCATCAGACTGATCTTTTCCGACAATTGTAATGCTTCAGCGTCAATCATAAGCAGAACCATCAGACCCAACCACTTCTGAGACTCTTCAAGTAACATCTGTTTACCTTCTGAATTGAAATTCCTCAGTAGCTCTGAGCTAACGATGGGTTGTTGCTCACTACATGACGCCCACAGGCCAGTTCTTGTACAGTGTGAGTAGTTAAGATCACCTCCCTTTGAGGAGAAGCATGTTAAAAGTTATAAATAGCTGATAATGAACCACAGAGTCACAAACTAGAATCACTGGCTGTTAAAAAAAGAGAGAGAGAGGGCAGAGACAGGCTAAAGAAAGAGCGAGTCATTGCGATCACTAGGGGGCAGTGTGGGTCACAGCACTCTCTGGGGACAGGTCTTCTTCTGCTCACTTCCCCACATGTTCCTCTTCTCTCCCAGAAATACAGATCCAGCCGTGTACCAGAGCACCAGTGTTAAGGCGATGGATCCTGACAATACGGCATCCTCAGTCTGGCACAGAGACTTTCTTCCCTGGTAAAACCAGATGCCTTCATTAAAAGGTCACGACCCACAGAGACCACATTCTGTACTTTCTGTACTGTGTCTGCATTTCACCCCCCCCCCCCCCCCCATTATTCGTAATTAGTTTAGTAACAACCTGAGAAGGAACCCCAAGCAAAAAGGTCCCACACCTGCCTCTGTGTTCAAGGTTAATGTGATTCACCACATCGTTTACTCAACACGATGGCCCTGCGTTCACTGCCGGGCGCCAAAGGCAGATCCCATTGACGCTAAATGGCCTTTAAAGTTACAAATGTCTGTTTTAAGAGTTGTTGAGGGTTGATAGTGTCTTAGGACAATCAGCCAGGTCATTAATTATAAAGTATAATGGCCATATCCTGCTTAGGTGGGAAACGCCGCGGTGCGTTACGTTTAACGTGATCTGCAGCCTCGCCGCGGTGCATTATGCCACGTAGGAGCACGCATTCTCCAATGCTCAGGCAAGACTAAGGCAAGGAGTCACGTACAATAAAAGTCCTTCGAGTTCGAACCACAGCTCAATTTTTACTTCTCATGAATGGTAAGTGGCTGGCGTGCTTTTACCGACAGAGAAGAGAAACATTTCCTTTTACAGTTTATGAAGAGGACAGATAAGTCAATAATAAAATATATATTCAATTGCCTTATCTACATGTAGTACTGCCTTTATCGTGCCTTTATCTCTAGCTGTCTTGACTACTGAAACTCACTACTCACTGGTATCACTCTGAAATCTCTCCATAAACTCCAGATAGTGCAGAACTCTGCTGCCCACCCCACAGCTGCACCTAGCACCCATACTGCAGTCTCCCTGTTAAACAACGTGTCCACTTTAAAATACTTCTCCTGGCATTCGAAGCTAATCAAGTCCCATCTTATCTTTCTGAACTTCTCCCCCACCAGCCTCTCTGCCTATCTACCCCCCCCCCCCCAAACTCCATTGCTATGGTGACTGTGCATTTTCCTGTTTAGCCACCTACTTTGTAACTCCCTCCCTACTGCTATTCGTCTGTTAATCTCAGTCTTGTTTGCACAAGTGTAACCTTCCTTATCCATAATATGGCGTTGGTGGGGCATTTTCTTATCTGTTTATTTTATTCTATGTAAGATCTTGAAAAGATGCATTATCATTATTATTATTGTTATTATTATTATTATAGTTTTAATCTGTAACATGATGATGGTGCCTTTATTAGTGAGCGGTATGTGTGTGATATCTGGTATTTTCTCATCTTTTGGGTGCCTCGTGCACAATACAAAAGCCACAGTGGACAGTATGAACTATTAGTAAACATTTTTCTGGGCCTGAATTTTAATATGTTTAATAGACATCATGTTTCCCAACCATCCATCCATCCATCCATCCATCTTCTAGCCGTATAGTAAAGGACCATAGGGCGGCTGGAGCCCATCTCTGGATGTACAAGGCAAGGGTACACACTGAGCTGGATGCCAGTCAGACACGGGGCACATGAACACAACTTGCCACCTAATACATGACGCAGTGCATTCTTACACCTATTAAAGCTTAAGCAGCTGAAGCTAATTACACATTTCAAAAATGATTTGATTATTACAGAAAAACATCACAAATTCTTACTCATTTGCTTCCTAAGAAACAGTTATTACTGCACTCTCAGATTATTAAGCTTGCATTCTTTATCTTTAAATTTTAAATATTCCTTCAAAGCATAACGTGATCAGTAATTGAATGTGGAGGCAGCATTTGACAGCATATCATAAGTCTGAGCGCTAAGGGAGCTACTGTAGGGTAAACCTATTTGTTGAATTAAATTCACTAGTCATTCAGAACTGACAACAAAGTCTGTGGTTCCGCCCCCAGCAAGCTGGTGTCTGGCTATGCCATTGGCTGTCGAGTAAGACTCATTTCATCTTATTGGTTCTCTCTCCGCCGTGCACCATTTGGTTAGTCGGTGATCATGATGGTTTTGGAGGGAATTGAGATGCCAAACGTAAAACCCGAGACAACAAAAGTGAAGTATGTGTGGTTTGCCAGCGTGGACTTGTGAAGTAAAACCAGCAATGACAACATGCTGCTACGAAGGAGGTTTGTTAAGGAGAGAAGACCAGTGGCCGAGTTAACAAATTACTGCAACAGTGGCTTCAACTCGCGGCACAGGTGCCACACCTATAAGCTGTCATTGTTGTCACATCGGTAGCGGCGGTAAGTCAGACTAAGGGGACGCTCCGCTGTCACGCCATGCCATACACCGCTCTTTATTTACATTTTATCATCCAATATGTGGTATGGATGATGCCAAAGCCCCTCTGACGTGATGTATGTCGATTATTTCTGTTCAGTGTTTTATAGGAAAAGATTAATGTGTAAGAATGTGAGCAGCAGTCAGGCTCCATGTTTTAGGTAACTGGGACTAAAATGTAACCTAGAAGTTTAGGGTTGCCCACGATAAATTCTGCTGAGTGGGGGAGGGGTCCCCACGATGATGATGTAATAGTTTCAGTCATTTCAGGGTTGAGATGCTCCAAAGAAGATGATAACTAAAATCTCATTGGGATTTCCTCAATAATGCTAACATACATAACCTCACCAATCCTGGGCGTATAGCTACTATTTGATCATACATGAACAATGTTTAGACACGCAGCGTAAACATTTCCATTAATTAGAGAGAGACGAAAAGCACCGGGAATTCATAGCATGTGCCCTTCTTTATAAAAAATTCAAGGTGCTGCCTGATGACATAGACTGTCTCTCACACACTGGCACTGTAACAGTGACCAGTCCAGCACTAGGTACCAACACGCTGCATTAATAAGCAAAGCGTGCGTAACACTTTAATTAATGAAGCGACAGACAAAAAATGATTTAATTGCAGATGTCGGCCTCCTTCTCTACTACGCATCTGACGGAGCTTAGGAATCGGGCCGAAAGCACAATCACTGAGGGATGATTTGCGATAGGGCTCTGTGTCTAGTCACCATGTTCAGGTTTATCTGCGCTCTACAATCACTGAAACGTTTAATGATCAAAATTTACCACTTGTTTGAACCATCAAATAAAAGTAATTAGAAATGCATATAGCACTACAACAACTGCATATTAACATAATTCCAAGGTCAATTAATCATTAGTGCTTCAATATGTAGTTTGCATAAAAATTATTTTCTTTAAAGAGTCTATGTTCTGAGGTGACAGCATTACCTTATCAATAATGCTAATGGCTTATTAAATCTGAAAGGAAGAGAGATCTCCTCTGGTACAGCCCCACATTACAGCCTCATCCAGACGTCTACAGGAAAATATATACAATTGATATACACAAATGTGATGGTTTGTGGTTTGTTTGTTTGGCTTAGATACTCAATTAATACTTAACTCATTGAAATACAAGTGATGACAATTTATGTACCCTAAAAATAACCTTACTTGCATATGTTGATAAAATATCAGAACATCTCTTTGATGAATATTTATGGACCCCTTGGCATGCCCTAACATACCATACCCTGGGCACAGTCTGAAAACACAGGATCCGCTTACATTAGGGCAGGATACGTGAATGCGATTACACTGGCTGGAGGGGGGCTGGGCATGGTTGTGTCCCCAGCATCAATTCTTCAGCATGGGGGAAACTTCTGATCAATGTGGCCAAACTGGATCAGGTGCTCATCGCAATGTGAGATTTGTCCTCCTCACACAGTGGGATTTATTTACCAGAAATCACCCTTCAGCCTTCTCTTTCATGTGCAGCAGATGTTCTAAAATCAGCCATTAGGAGATCTCCGCGAGCTCTTGGGTGCAGCACGGTAAATCACACCTCACTGCAGCATCACAGACACCCCACTCCTTGATTTAAGGCATTATGGGATGGCACTATAAAGGCTTTGTAGGTTAGCACAGGGGCCAAACCAGGGTGGGGGGGGCGGATGCCGTCTGCCCTGCATGACGTGTGCACTGCAGTCACAGATCACGTCCTACTGATTAATTCCAACGTCACCTTCATCCTCCAGGACCATGCTTCACATTCACAGCACCCTCACCTCCAGAAGGTTCCGGCACTACTGAGACAGTTTCACGTATAATTATCCCAAATGTTCTCCAGAGGCTCCTTCTGAAGGCAGTTATTTCCTGGCTGTGGTATTTTCATTTGCAGATCAGTGGGGCTGCATGTTCACTTTGTGCGGTTGCAATATTTAGGGCTGAGTAAGTGAAAGAGAAAATGTAACTTTTGACACTCTGTGTTCTGAGTATACTGATCAGCAATAACATTAATGGTACATGCCCAATAGTGTGTAGGTACCCATCATACTGCCAAAAGAGCTCTGACATCAAGACATGCACTCCACAAGATCTCTGAAGGTGTCCTGTGGTTTCTGGCACCAAGACATAAGTAACAGATCCTTTAAGTCCTGTAAGTTGCAAGGTGGGGCAATCATGGATTGGACTTGTTTGTCCAGCACGTCCCAAAGATGCTCGATCAAATTGAGACCTGGGGAATCTGGAGGCCAAGTCAATACCTTGAACTCTTTCCCGAACAATTTTTGCCTGTGACATGGCACACCACCCTGCTGAAAGAGGCCACTGCCATCAGGGAATACCGTTTCCATAAAGGGGTACACTTAGCCTGCAACAATTTGGCATGTGTCAAGATCCACATAAATGCCAGGACCCAAGGTCTCCCAGCAGAACACTCTGCCTCTGCCTGCTAGCTTTCTTCCCATAATGCACCCTGGTGCCAACTCTTCCCCAGCTAAATAATGCATCTGCACCTGGCCGTCCACATGATGTAACAGAAAACCGTCAAACCAGGCCACCTTCTTCCATTGCTCCATGGTCCAGCTCTGACACTCACATGCCCATCCTAGGCACTTTCAGTGATGGACAGGGCTCAGCGTGGGCATTCTGACCGCTTGCGCGGGATGGAATTTTAAATACCGCTCCCGCCGGTGCCCACAAGATTTTGTCATGCTCTCGTAGACGCTTGTCATATTTTGTGACTTACATCCTCAGGCGTAAAGATTTTCGTGCCGGCTCTGCCGTCATTAGCCCGGGCACTCATGAGCGTGATAAGGGACTTTCAAAATGCTAACCTCCTTTCAAAAGCTCCAGGAGAGGCTGGTTGTGTAAAAACCAAATTAGGTGCAATAGCCTATGTAAGCCTGTAGTCTATGTTTGCAGCAAGCTGTGATGCACTTTGTGTTCAGGCAACTATCTATCATAGTCAGTATTTTTCAGCGATTTGTGCTACAGGAGCTCTCCTGTGGGATCAGACCATATGGGCTAGCCTCTGCTCTCCATGTGTATCAGTGACCCTTTGGCGTCCATTACCCTGTCACTGCTTCACCGGGTGGCCTTCCCTGGACCACTTTTGGTGGGTACTGACCACTGCATTCCAGGAATACCTCATAAGACCTGTCGTTTTGTAGATGCTCTGACCCAGTCGTCGTTATTCACTTCACCTGTCAGTGGTTTAATTGTTATGGCTGATTGATGTAGTTGTGTATACTGCATGCGGAAGTTCTGTTTGAACATTTGTCCTATTATCGTCCAATCACCTCTCCTGGACTGGGTTACGGATGGCCCTGAACGAGACAGATCAGTACCAGGGCAGGATGGGCGGCCTCTTCAGAGGGGGCACCGATTTAGCACCCCGCTCCCCCTGCCCCAGACCTGAGCGATGCCCTTGGTGAGGTGGGGTGAAGCTTGCCTGGGGAAGCACTGGGCACGAGCAGGGGTGCTCCCTGGATGCCAGTTGTTTGAACATGTGTTAGTAAGACGGAGCCGTAATTAAACTGGATGGGGAGTTGCTTTTTGAAAGCGTGAGGAGCCTCCTTCAGGAGCAGTGCTGTTACTGCATGTCTGTTAATTATTCCGGAGCTGCTCTCCTGTAGCCATGTGGCCAATCAGAGCTCATTACTAAACATGGAAGCGTCTCCCTGCTTCAGGCCGGTCTATCGATGGGCCCTCAGGGCTGTGATCTCACATGTGAGCCGATAAGTTTCCAGATGAAACCGGTATTGATCCCCAGCTCTGAAAAGCAGCAGGGGCAGAGTTCACCGGGACATGCAGGACACCCCCACAGCAAGGTGAGGGCTTGGCCCAGTCTCACCAGGACCACTTCAAGCTTTCATGATGTCGTACGATGTTCCCTTGGTTCATGCTGTCAAGTTTGCAGGGACGGCATTCATTCTACCGGTAATCCCAAAGGAAGCCTCAGGCTTTGGGAGACTCGTTCAGAAATGTGCTAAAAAGCAGGACATGGAGACCCCCCCCCCCCCGCCCCAAATAAATAGCTAGGGAGTAGCATCAGACGATTCAAGCTAGCTAGCTGGTTCAAAGAACATGCTGCCCCAGCATCTCCTAAATAAGGAATGCATTTGTTCAATATTTAGTGTCACAGCTGTGTGTTGCCCTGGGGGCGGGGGGGGGGCAAAGCATAGGGCCCCCACGCAAATGCATGGTTTGAGTGCTGGTAAACACCACTGTGATCCCAGAAGGAGATGTTGGCTTAACACTGCCTGTGCCTCAGTTCCAGTATGCGGTAGACAGAGCATCACACCAGCATCCCCGTCAGAGTAGCCTCAGCCTGGGGCCTTCAGCTCAATGGCTGGGTGAGGAAGTGCGGAAGAGCCCATAATGAGAAGCGGAAAATTCTCAGTCCAGCAAAAGTGAGAGTGATTAATGAAAAGCACTTTTGAGGAGTGTATTACACCATTGTTAGGACTAATACAGATGCTTCGATCCTCCTGGCAACTGCTGCTCATCTGAGATGCTATTAGCATGCATAATTATGCTAATTAAGTTGTAATTAATCAATTCTTCAGGGACCATTCTTCTCTATAATTTAATAAAATGTGGCCATTAGGATTTATTAAAGTTTTTATTTCTTCTCTTGTTCTTAATCTTTCCTCAATAATATAGGGACCAATATAATTCGGATTTGATTTAATTGCTTTTTGTGTTCATTGTTAGTGATGCATAAGAGATCAGGCTTTTGAGATCTCATTCAGCATCACAGAATGCATTCCTAATTACCTTATTCACTTGCCTACATTGTTATTTCCCATGAAAAGTCTAAAATGTGAAAATGCTACAGCAGACATGAATAAAATCCTTTCAAGCTGGAATATTTCATTAGTTCTCAGATCTGGATTCTCATGTTTAGTGTAATATCAGTAATTGTACTTATATTTTCTATTAATGAACAAGTACTGTTTTAACGTAAATTGATATAAAAATGTACATTTGAGGGATTTGCAATGGGTTAGTTATCCATGCCTGTTTCCACAATGATGTGGGTTCAAATCTCATAGCTAGCAGAATAATCATATCACTGGACCCTTGACCCCTGATTTGTCCTTTCCTGTAATATACTGTACATGTGCATGATGGGATATGTGAAGAGCCACCTCCTTTGTATAGTAAATGCTTAAATACCCTTCATGCTGATCTGTAATACATGGTGTTACATGTTCCACAGCTACAGTATATCCTATCCTGACAGTCTACGAAGAACAAATGAAATGCTTACATGGTCCATATAAAGTGTAACTGGAGTTGATGCAATAAGCTAATTAGTAGGATTCCCAGCTTAAAAGTGGAAACTGTGTGTGTGGGAGTGGGGAGGTCATGTAAATACAAATGGAAAAACAGAGGCCACTCTATAATTTTAAACAAATCCCATCTTGCATGTTATGTTCTTATGTAAATCTGCATTTTTAAATCCTGGCTTATTTGTGCTTCTACTGACAGAAGCTTCCAGGTTCAAATTTTCTAAGACAGCAGTACACAAGAATGAAGCAGGAAACCCTGGGAACGACCAAAAACCAGCCAGGTAGAGGGCGAAAGTGACTTTCGTGTGCCAGAGATGACCGCAAACTCATCCGAGAACTTCTCATGAATCAGAGGATGACATCAAATGACCTTCGATAGGAATGGGAAACAAGAAGTGCAGATGTGAAGTACACCGCTAGGAGAGTTTGTATGAGGCGCCTAGAAGCAGGACTGAGGTCCCATAAAGCATGGAAGAAGCCCTTCATAAATGAGAAACGGAGAAGAAGCAAGCTGCAGTTATCAATAAATACACACACACACACACACACACACACACACACACACACACTGTGTATATAAATAAATTGACAAATGAGTGAGACAGAATATTGTGCTGTGGTCTCATAATTTTTCCCACGCCTGTAGTTCATTGTGTGTGTGTGTGTGTGTGTGTGGTTGAAGATGACCTTGCTGGGACATCCCTCCATGGTAGTTCTGTCTGACCTACATTATTCTGGGCTCCTTCTCAGTCCCTCCCCGCTCTGACTGGTCACCGTTACTCTCTGTAGGCATGCTGATCTCTTTGTCCCTCTTTCTGAATTCCAGCTGGACTTTCTGTTCTTGGCGCTGATTTGAATTTTGCATCTTGCAATCTAGCGGCAGAGTTTCTTTACTTGAATTGTGTGAATGGTGAACAGTGACACCGTCACCCCTGCTCTCTGTAGACCAATGGGTTTTTTTTTTTATTTCTTCAAATGTTATTTATCATCAGCTGCTGTGGTCTTCCTGGGACGGCCTGATCTTTGCAAATTACTTCCACTCCAGTAGCTTTTTATTTTCAGAACATTCCAGACAGTTGATTTTGGAATGCCCAGTTGTTCTGAAATGGTTCTCATTGGTATTTTTCTAAATCTCATTTTGTACTCTGACCCAGTCATCTAGCCATCAAACCTCTTGCTTTTCCATCGTGTTCCAACTCTTTTTTTTTCATCTCGCTCGTAACCTTTACATGAAATGCAGACCTCACACTGCCAGGAAGTACAAGCAGCTCCACACATTCACAGCTCTTTTAAGTCACAATCAACGGAACATAGAACACAGGAACATCTCAGCGTCACCTGGCAGCTTTCTGTCTCGATACTTATGCTCTGCTGAAACTGGAGGAGTAAGCAGCGAATGACGTACTGTGGTTCAAACTTTTGAAAAACATTACCGGGAAATAAAAGCCGGCATTTTGTATTTTACCCTCACGTTAACCTGAAACACAAATTTTCTGAATTCCTTCTGAAGATCCTATCTTGTCCCATTGTCATAATATTTTTGCTTCTCTCGGTGTCTTTCATAATTAATTTTTCTTTATGTGCCCCCCCATCCGGAAGTGATCTCAAAATAAGGAAAGGGTTATGTTTATGGTATGCATGCTTACAGATCTTAAATCTTAAATATTACAGCCAAACCTATAAGGTCCAGACAAGATGATACAGGACTCTGTTCAGTTCCCGACCCCACAGACAGACCCACTGGAAGAACTAGAGACGGCATCTGTCACCCAGACAGGCAGACTGGGGTCCTTGCCGGCCCACAGACCAGCTCTCTCATTGGACATGATGGCACCATTTCATTATACGTGATATTCTGTATGTCACCCTGCATAAATGAACAGAGTAGCCCCAGGTCAGGAAAAGTGTCTACTTTGTGCCAAAATGTTACCCTCAACATATTTTTTTCTCACGCAACTGAATCTGGTAACAGGCCCTCATTAGCAGATGCTTGGCTGAGCGATTCCTGTGTGCAAGGTGATCTTAGGGAATCCTTTATTTAAGACATTTATATGAAGGAAGCTGGCTATCAGGTTTGCATCAAATGTTCCCGAAATATCCCTGTCATGTTACTGTCCCATATAGCAATACATACGGTACCTGAAGACCTCAAATGCATATAGACCTCAAACACTGGATGCATATAGACCTCAAACACTGTCAGATCTGCCCAGTTAGGAAGTGGCAGTAAAGTTGTGCAGGACAAGTCATGTTTCACCAGATAACTTGGATGGATCTTAACACTAACATTAACTAATTAAAAATGACAGATGACAAGTACACTTTTAAACAACAACAACAACAACAATAATAATAATAATAATAATAAAAAAAACACAGTTTGTTACACCATCATCGTACTGTTTTATTGTTTCTCATACTCAGTGAAATATCCATCCATCCATCTTCAAATTGCTTATTTGGTCAGGTTCATCAGAAAGTCTAGAGCACAGGGCTGGGTACACCCTGGACGGGATGCCAGTCCATCACAAGGCTGGGTACACCCTGGACGGGATGCCAGTCCATCACAAGGCTGGGTACACCCTGGACGGGATGCCAGTCCATCACAAGG
>JABFEB020000020.1:6943119-6954981 GCA_019775895.2 Stomatorhinus ivindoensis | reverse complement strand
CACCCTGGACGGGATGCCAGTCCATCACAAGGTTGGGTACACCCTGGACGGGATGCCAGTCTATCACAAGGCTGGGTACACCCTGGACGGGATGCCAGTCCCTCACAGGGTTGGGTGCACCCTGGACGGGATGCCAGTCCATCACAAGGTTGGGTACACCCTGGACGGGATGCCAGTCTATCACAAGGCTGGGTACACCCTGTGTGGGATGCCAGTGCATCACAGAGCATGAGTCTGGGTACACCCTGGACAGGATTCCCTTTACTTTACTAAATACATATATGAATAACATGCCTATTCATTACATGTATTAAACTTTCAGGTTTAGATTAGTAATTTAAAAACTTTAAAAGCATTGTTTCATGGAGAGTCTGAATCCAGGCACAGACCTAAGACATGCCTTCCTATAGTCATTCACATGGCAGAACATCACTCTGGACTCTCTCATCCATGTTGCCCTTTAACCAGCATGCCATACAGGTTATCTCATATTTTAATACATTTTATTACATCCAGGGGCCGGTTTGTCGCTTCTAGGACGCTTCTCAAAAAGTCCCCTTGGGCCCCACTGCCCCTCTCGGATGTTTCAAAAATTAAATAAATAAGTCGCGAGTCAGAAGATCATAGCTAGATAGCTGGTTAGCAAAACTTGCTGTTTCAGCATCACCTAAATACACGCTTATTTAATATTTAGTGTAGCGACTGTTTGTGGACAACAGGGGGCCCCAGACCTCAGGGCCCAACACAAAATTATGATTTGAGTGGTAATAAACACCAATGCTGATTACATCACTGTTTTTTCAAGAGAATTATAAACTATACAGTAGCATTATGCTAGTTTGGCAGTGGCTTGTCTGCAGTATCGTCGCCTTATCTGACACGTTACAGGCCTTTCCAGGGATGTTGGGTTACTTGTTGCAGTTAAGCCTTTCTTCATTGCCGCCTAATTCGCTTTAGATTATAATGATGTAGTTAACAGTACTGAGCTCATACTGCCTCTTCATGCTGCGCAGCCCTGCGCATGTCCAGTGTCTGTCTGGCAGGAGGAGCAGCAGCGGCCGTTTGGTGTTTGTCGAGAGCAGTGAAGATTTCAGAGCTTCTCCTGGAGCAGAAGGAGGCTTGTGATGCCCGGACTCTGCCAGTCCTCCACATTCTGTCCCCTCATCTATCGTCTGAGTCGCGCATCTGTCTGCCTGATGTTTTCGAAGCACAGAGAGGGCTCCTTCTCAGCTCACTGTCAGTGCGGCGTTGCACGGTTTCACGGCTGTCCTCCTGAGGACCTCGTGCTTGTGGCGCCGCTGTCAGACCTCACTGCTTTTGGGATCAGATCTGTGGTCTGACTGGGAATTTGTTCCCATGAACCAGGAGGCTCGTGCTAACTCACCAGAGGAGCTGCTCGGAGCCACTGATCTGAACATCCCATCTTCGCCTAGTAACAGTGATATTTCCTGAAACTAAAAAATGTGCATGCAGAAAATAAATAGTATTGTGTTGTACGTTCATCAATTTTAGCAGTAATTATGTTCGCTGAATAAATTAGCCGTTAATTTTCCACCTCACAGTTATTTCAAACACAACTTGCGGCAGTATCAGTGTGATTCATCACGGCCGCCCCCCTGCCCTCGTCCCCTTTTCACCAAACCTCCCCCGGTTATTTACATACGAACAGTAACCGCTTTAAAAGGCACTTTCTGGGAAACACTAAAGTGCATTAACCTTTTACCACTGAATTAAAAGTTATCCCAATAACTATTCATTCCGAATCATTCGTCGGGCTGTGATACATTTTTCCCTGCTGGCTACTACTGTGCGCTTCGAAATTTGCCTAAATTTCACCGCATGGCGACGCTTCATTTAACCGCGATTGTGATTAAATAAATAAGCACTCAGTATGGCCAGCAGGACAGGTAGACCTAAGAGTAAAACAGAAGAGTTTATTAATTTGTCTGGCATTTTGGTTTACATTTTAAAGTACATAAGACTTAGAAATTACAAAATATACAAAAAAGGTTCATAGACCTGCCACTGTGAGGCGAGTAATGTGATTTAACATAGTTGTTATTCCTGGTTTCCACGCGGTGATGTTATATTTTGATGTTATACAACCGTTAACACCGGGAGAGTAACTAACAAAGATAAACACAATGTTCATAGTTTAATTTGTGTAAAAGAAGCGGGGTCTCTTTGCCTGCAATTATCAAGTAACAACAAATACAACAGGCCTAAGTGTTCATTTCATTAAAACAGTTGGTATTATGCAGTAAGACAGTGGGTGGCATTTATATCTCAGTTTCTGTGCGTGGGAATATATGACTGAAAAGAACCACAAATGATGACCAGGGGATGAAAACAAAATTGAACTAATGAAATTAGATAAGATGGATGCATGAAGTGCAGAGCATATGGGGGGGGGAGGGGATATGGGATGCAGAGAATAGCTATTCTTTCATCAGAAAGTGCGGTGTCACCACAAAGCATGCCCCTCTATTTAATATTTAACAGAGGACGCTGCCTGATATTGGAGATGTATCTATAGACCCGGTTAACAGCATTGCTGCAGGTCTGGAAAGGCGATTTACCGGGAGGGTGTGCGCTTTTGAGAGGCTGCAGGCACCGTCGGCCCCACCGGTGACGGGTCCGCTGTCAGAACACCGCAATTATCCCAGTTTATAGCCCTACAGCATTAAAGACTGTATTGCGGTGCAGGAAAACAACAGAACCTTAACCGAGACTGGTTGTCTTTCTGCAATTCAGATTGTATAGGCTTCACAGAAAAAAATGAAATAATAGAAGTAAGACAACAAAATATTAAAATATCAAAACTATACTTAACAATAATATATACTTAACCTCTGGAGTTTCTGAGTAATTGAATAATACATACACTTATCATGCTATAAAATCATTTTATTTTGCGTGCTTTGAAATAGGTGAACTAGCTAAAATAATGAAGGTGTCATTCCTACGCAGTGGTTCCCATGAATCAAACAGAACATGTTAAATAAATGGCATCCTGACATAAGGCAGCTCGTCACATTGATTCAGGCCTCCCTCCTGTCACTTTGTGTAGAGATGCCTTAGGCCAGGTGCCACCGCAGGTCAGACATGGCACCGTGCAGCATGTGGCCATGCCAGGCCCTGTCACACACCTGTCACCCAATGTCCTCCAAGTAACGAAGTCCATCAGGCTGGGGTGTCAACGTGCTGATGGGCCGGGGGCCGCGGGCCGGGGGCCGCTGCAGGTCTTACATGGGATGAGGTAAACAGAGCATTGCATTTACGTCCAAAGCCATTTTGCAACATGTAATACTGTCACGTCATAGAGATCCATATGATGTGGCTGTTAATCAATGGCATCGCTATAGAGACAGCGAGGCAGTGTAATACCTGGACACCATCCTGCATGAAAAAATGACTTTCGTCGCTGGTACATCTGCAAAAAGGTCAGTTGAGGGGTTTAAGTGTTGATAGATCACTCTTGAAAATGTTTTATTCATCTTTTATTGAGTTTTAACTTTTGCTATGATTTGTTGGTTTGGCGACCACAGCTGGGTTAGCAAAGATAGGCTATGGATTGATACACGTTGCATTAACTTCGGTCATGTCTGTCAAAAGCAACGGGCATTCTAGAGGATTCTTCGCAACACCATGCAGAGTTTTGCCCCCTACTATCAGGGAGGAGATACAGTTTTAAAGGTGGTGGGGCAGGGGTGATCAAGCATGACATTATTTGTTCGGTCAGTTGTTGGATTTTTAAAGAGCTGTAGCGCCTCTGGCTAACAAGAATTAATTCATTAAGATTTAAAGTGTTCTATATTTTATTGCAATTGTAACATGATGTCCTATTGTATGCTATATATACATGTGTGTGTTTTATTCATTAATTATGGCATTTACATTTTTATTTTATTTTTGTAAATTGGCTGCGTTGACTGCTGTCTGCAAACCAAATTGCCAGTCCCCTCGCAATTCTTCTGAGGTAAAATTTTCCACATGAAGAATTCAAACATAAGTGATTTCTACAATAAACTCTAATATGATTTCTGTGAAAGGACAGCATTCTAGGGTATTCAAAGTTTTCAGTGCAATATTTGCAGATTAAATATTATCAAAAGGTTTTAAGGTCAATTTATCTTAGAGCCGGCAGAAATCGAACTTACAAATTCAGATCAGAGGTTTCTATTATCTTTTGTTGCGTTATAGAATCTTTTATAAACAGTATAATCACCCATCCATCCCTTTTCTATACTGGCTTATCCTCATGGGTCGCAGGGGGTCTGGAGCCTATCCCGGAAGCAATGGGCATGAGGCAGGGAACTACCCTGGATGGGGGGCCAGCCCATCACAGGGCACACCCACACACACACACACACACACACACCTATGGGCAATTTAGCAACTCCAATCAGCCTCAGCATGTCTTTGGACTGTGGGGGGAATCAGGAGTACCTGGAGAAAACCCCACAATGACACAGGGAGAACATGCAAACTCCACACACATGTGACCCAGGCAGAGACTCAAACCCAGGTCCCAGAGGTGTGAGGCAACAGTGCTAACCACTTCACCACTGTGCCACACCCAACAGTAAAATCATTTTACATGTTAATTCATGTCACCAAATGCAATGCTTCCCTCTTGTGGCTGTTACGTGTTTTTTCCAGAAAAATTCAATTTAAATTATAATAATGTTTTCAGGAAGACAGGGACGGCGTCCCATCCAGGATCTTTCTGGGCTTTGTGCCCATAGCCTCTGGACCCCCCCATTACCCTGAATAGGATGCGCACTTTCAGTAAATGGGTGGATGGATGGAAGACAGCAGATACTTAAACTGTATGCAGGTTTAATCATTTATAATCTAGATTTATTAAGCTGTATATTTCCTGAATCGTTCAGTTTGCTCTACGGTTTGGTACATGTACCTGAGGCAAGACCAGGGTGTGGATTTTACAGGGTGCCCCTGTTTTCAGCTAATGTGCAATATCTGTTGCTTGTTATGGTTTTAACTTGATTAAACTGTAAGAAAAATCAGCTTGATCGCTTTTATTGTATAATAGTATTTATCTTAATACTATATTACAGTACATTAAACTAACAATGTGGTTGGTTATGGTAAAGAAATTACACACATTGGCTTTTGTCACTGGCAGATGTTTCCCCTTAAATAGATTCATTAAAACCACATTCGCTGATAGTGTCATGTATGGTGAAAGGAAAGACTTGAGGGCAGGTGCTAGGAGAATGAAGATGGGTTACACCAGGATCAAAACTGGGAACAAGGAAATACACAGGACTGCTGGGGGCCAAACATCCCCATCCAGGGTGTACCCAGCCCTGTGCGCTGTGATGGACTGGCATCCCATCCACGGTGTACCCAGCCCTGTGCGCTGTGATGGACTGGTATCCCATCCTCGGTGTACCCAGCCCTGTGCGCTGTGATGGACTGGTATCCCATCCACGGTGTACCCAGCCCTGTGCGCTGTGATGTACTGGTATCCCATCCACGGTGTACCCAGCCCTGTGCGCTGTGATGTACTGGTATCCCATCCACGGTGTACCCAGCCCTGTGACAGACTGGCATCCTGTCCAGGGTGTACCTAGCCTCGTGCCCTGTGATGGACTGGCATCTTATCCAGGGTGTATCCAGCCCTGTGAACTGTGATAAACTTTGATTACTCTTCCTGTTTATTCCTAATATCTCGTGAGTGTGTGCGAATATGCACCAGCTTGATACTGCATGGCATAGGCTCCCCCACCCCCTGACCAGCATAATTTTATGGATGGATGGATGATAAATGAATGTCTTGTAAACATTGATTTTGTATAGCATCTCAATGAGGTTCCTGTGAAACTAACCTGTGTGTGTTGCAAACCAGGTTCCCCCCCCCTCCAATGTGGTACAGCCATGGTTTGTCTTTAATTGCAGCTAATTGCTTAGAACAATAATGAGCTTCCCTGGTAGGTAGCAGCTTTTCAGGAGATCAGCAGGTGTGCGGAGAATGAGAGGAGACGAGCTGGAAGGTTAGACAAGCATACAGGACTGACATCTGCCTGTCATTGCAGCATGAGGATGACAGATGTGATGTGTGTAAGCCTTCTGGTTGAATCATGCAAAGATGTCATGTTCGATCAGCCTCAAGCTGTGTCATGTTACATTTTTCTATGCAGTAGTACTGTTAATAACTGCTGATTTATGTCATTAAAAGCATATATATATATATGAGGCTGATCCAGTGGGACAGAAGCCTCTAGATAAGCCTCTGGACCTAAAAGAGAGTCTCGGTGAGACTGACTGAATTCAGGGAAGATGCCAGACACTTTGGTTACTCTGCATCAATCAGTGATTGGCCGTGACAGCTGTTTTTAAGTGGGGTGGTCTATTTGTCACAATTCCACTTGTGACTGCATGTAATTCCCCCCCTCCCAAAAAAAATAAAATAACCTGAATGTACTTGCAGTTGATTATCCCATTTTGTCAGTTTGAAGGCTGGACTGCAAAAAAAAAGAGTTCTTACAAAAACACTCCCCATCCCCTCCCCCCAATTAAGCTGCTCCGGTCTGCATTACTTCCTTACACAGTCCCCCGCTCCCCCCGTGATTCGCGTCCGTCTTTTTTTTCCCATTTTGCTTACGCTAGAGATCTATATAATGTGATTAACACTAGGTGGCAGTATAATGTCAGGCTGCCCGCATTATTTTACCTACAACACAACGAAAGCGGTAGCACATTTATTCCTCCTGGTACTTAAGGGGGTTGAGTACTGTGTCTTTTTCCAAGCTGTACATGGAAATGTGAAGAGACACATGCCTGCGGTGACCTCAGCCTTTGACTTGGAAATTGCATGAAAAAATTGACAGGCTGAAGTGTTTGTACAGTGAGCAGTGCTGAAGTCTTCCTTTTACACGTCAGACCGTTTGGAAAATGGCGTAGTGGATAGTCGTTTCGCCATACGGTGCATTTTTCTCTATCAGGATCTGTTGCAGTGGGTTGTGACTGTGCTTTGAATTCACTTTGTTCACAGGTAATGTTTATGGACTGAGCACAGAGGCTTGGCATTACATCACCTTACGCCACCAAAATGAATAATGGGAAATTTCTGAATTCCTCCAGATAGAGTGATGAGTTGAACATCAATTAATCAAACATTTAGGCAAGTTAATCTAAATTTAAATTAAGACTCATAAAATGACAAGGAGACATTTTCTGGATTTCTGAATAACCGTAATAACCCATTATTGTAATAAGACTTCAGTTTAATCAGTTCAGCAGTGGGATTTTTTTTCTATGAAACATTAATCCAAAATATCTTTAGCTGAAGGTCATTTCTGCCATTAAACATAATTAAAGGATCCTGCTTTACTTAAAGGCATTTCTGTATAATACGTAACAGTGCTAGACGATAGGAGATTTAAAAAGCCTCAACAGAATCACGCTCAGACGCTGCATTTTGTTAATTATCGCAGCTGACAGATTTAGGTCCTAGGAATTATGGCCTATAGTGCAAACATATTCATTTTTTTATTATGTACTTTTTTAACAGATGCAATATTTTTACACGGGATCATACTCAACAGGATCACAGAGAACAATAAACTCTCCATTCGTAAAACACACTTTACCCATGATGACACACAGACTGTTTATATAAATATTCAGGCTGCTAGCAAGGCCGTCATACAATCTTTACATCTGCTGACCTCGTGTGGAATCAGCCCAGCTTTTCTGCTGCACTCTACGGGGCACCTTCTGGAAGCTGACAACTGCTAATCCAGTCAGGAGGCCTGCCAAGCAGCGTGGCAGGCCTGAGAGACATAGCACACTGCACAGGACACCAGCTGCCTCCAGCAGGCATCCCACGGCAAGGAGATGCGCAGAAAAACAACAAGCCTCTGTTGTTACTCCAACGTTACAGCAGGGGGAAGCGATTCCACTCAGAAGCAGAGTGAGACAAGGAGTCGCATAAAACGTCGCATTGCACTGAATGCACGCAATAGCGATGCCAAAATGCAGGGTTAACAGGATTCAACTGCAAACACAATTCACAGGAAATGCGACCGACCCCTTATTCAGTAAATCAACATACTTACCAATTACAAATCACATCAAAAAGCTCACAAAATGATCTCTTTGCCCAGCAGCTACAGTCAGAAATCAATGCAGCCCCACACCGCAGGCCCCGCAGTTATGTAGTACCATGACAAAGAGCTTCCAAATGCACATAAGCACTGCTCACGCACTGCAAGGAGAGTTTAGGACATCGGTAGCACATTGACATTAATCCCGTGTCTCTGCCCATAGCGTTAAAACGCAACACTCTCTCCGTCAGAATGTGGAAAGACAGGCCCTGGAAAGCGATGACGGGCACAGTTTCATAAGTGACAGTGACAGATGGCTGTTTACACCCCATCAGCTGCAAGTTACTGTCAGCATTACAGGCCGGAAGCGAACCAGCGCAGTTCCCCGTGTGTGGACATCCTGGGCCCAGACCACTGGACCTCCCTCACTGGAACATGGTGGAGGCCAGGCCCGTCTGCCGGAACGACTCCGCCACCTGCTTTGAGTGCTGGATCTTGGCTGACAGAGCCTCCAGCACGTCGTTCCGATCCACCGCCGTGGCCGTCCTGTAGATAAACCTACCCAGTGACTCCAGACCTCTCATGCCCAGGTTCACCCCACATCCTGCCGGGTAAGAGAGGCACACACTTACATCTCGCATGGTTTGCTTGAGAGTACCGAAGGGCGTCACACTTGCTTGGTGTCCGTGTCATTTTTCACTAGCACACAATGGCATGTTGCTATTTGAACACTTCACCACCAGCTACCATTACAATGCCATGTATAATTAGTCAGGTTTACCCTGTGCATCGTGTGCCCTTCTTCGCAAATATCTGCAAGCTTTTTGATTGCATTTAGTCTACCTGGACTTATTTGACACGAACAGAATGAATGAGGTTCACGACCCAAAAAGTTCATCAGATTGGCTGCTACCATGACATGTGACTTTGACATACCAGCCAATAAGCTACATTACTCACTCACGCCACAGTGTTATGTCACATCTCACACATGTACCTACGTTGTACTGGTTGGGCAAATGTCTGCATGAGTCATTTTTAATAATTTAGCCACATCCTCTTCCTCAGATCTATCATAAGGAATAATGAGAATAGCATGCAACACAAATGACACAATATTCACCAATAGGGTTTTATGCGAATGACAGTATAATTATCAATGATAATATGCAGGCAAAATATTCAGTTCTCTTAATAGTAACCTGCATTGTAATCAGTAAGTTAATCAATTAATTGGTACCAAATCATGCCTTCAAACCAATCAATGTTTTTCCCGTTCCAATGCTGTCATATGTTGTTTGGTATTGCATGGCGACACTGATGTAAAAGCTGCAAGAAGTAAAAACCAGGCTGGTATGCAGTACATATCCCTGATATACTCTGTGACTCAGCACCCATAATAAGTGTGCATATACCATATAACCATATCATGTAAACATGCAACTTAATACCATACACCATGTAGCATGTCAAGACTGCATACACCATACACTACAAAGGCATACACTGTATAACCCTATACCATATAAACATAAAACCAAACACCATGTACCATGCATGCTTTACAAGTATTGCGCTTCACAAAAACCACACTTTACTCTGAGTTTACTACTGCCAATAAATGCAAAAATCAAATTAATTTCATTTAATCCCAAAGCAAATCAAACACAAAATTGCTGTATTTGTTCAAACTTGGGACGACTTCCCAGCTTCTTTGATGAAACCAAATTTACCTTTATAACATGGGGCCAAATTAACATAACAGTGACATCCATACCATCAACTCCACACTGCATCCAGAAGATACAGGTCACAGTGTCGAGTGTGTGTGTGCGTGCGTGTGTGGCGTTTTCTCACCAGTGTCGAAGTTGAGTACGCGGGCAGCCTCGCCCTCCACGGTCACGGCCACATTGTCACCCTCGATGTAGGCGGCGCTGACCCTGCGGTGGGACAGCAGGACCTCAAACAGTTTGCGGCTGCACTGCATGTGCCGCTGCGTCAGCTCGTTCAGACGTGGCTCGATGTCCGTCTTGTAGGCGTTGAAGGACTGGTAAAAGATGTTCTTCATGATCTTAGAGAAATTGAGATGAACTGAGTCAGGACTGCAGTCCTTTGTAAACTCACTGCCAGTGACACTCTTTTGGGTTTTTATAGGGTCTTGTCACACATACATAATCAGTTCAGTTGAGTATGACTCTCTGTGGATCAATACTTTCCATGTCTTCCCAACTCCTGTATCTGATACCTTATTAAAGATATTCGTTCATGTTAGCCTTTGACTGTTTTATGACTGTACGGTGCTGTGTCCAGTGCCAGTCCTCATCTCTTATTAGTTTATGTTGCTTACACAAAGAGTACCTTTACTGCTTTACACATACATGTAAACTTGATCATCCTTCCTCCGCGCATTTGAACAGTCTGTCTGACCCTCACGCCAACCGGCCCACCATCCTTCTTCTGTATGGCTCAGCAGATTGGGATACTGTAATCAGATGGTTGCCGATTCCAGTCCCATAGTCAGCAAAGTTGACTCTGGGGCCCTTAAGCAGGCTTAACAGCCTTGCTGCAGACAATTTCACGCAGAAATTATTAACACCAGCACTTAAGCTACTATCTTTAAGGCTGAGAGCCACTCAGTCAGTGCTTCCTTTTATGCTCATGGGGTTTGGTCATGTTCACCTACTCACTCTCAGCCCTCTTGTCTCTTGGTCTGGCTCTGACAATTAGATTAGTTCTGTCTGTTCTGCTCTAGCTCAATTGTGTGGGTCGCTAGATCAAAACCACTGTTGGGCCCCTAATTGCTCCAGGAGTGCTTGGTGATCTGGCGTTGTAACCCCCAAACTTGCTTTGTCTACGTGTCTCATGGAGAGGAAGATGGGATCAGCGGAAAGATAATAATGAATAAAGTATCTCTGTCCTGTTCCACTGCATGTGTGTGCAGTCGATTTACCGATGCGGAGCTTTCGTAATAAAGTATTTTATTTTTCTGCCCTCTATCAGTGATGTTCCCATTCTAGGCTGTCAATAGTTAAATGCATAATTAGTGTAAAGTCGCCCTGTCACAGTCTGACCAGAATATAAATTGGGCATGAATCAGGCTCTGGGCACCTTGGCTAGGCCGCTGCAGATATGAAGAGCAGCTGTGACTCAGCCCACGTTGCATTTATTCATCCACGCTTCGCTCCATCCTGAAGATCCCGACGCAAAGCGCTCTTTGACATTGGCAGAGCGGCCGGATTGCATAAGCATCTTGTTACGTCACTCCATTTGTCCGTAACGATGTAAGTGGGTCAATAATGAGCTTTTATTTCTCTACAGGTGAGATGCGGGTTCGGTGGACAAGTGGTAAATTCAATACCCGTTTTCCATTTGGCAGACACGTCACCGGTGACTGTTGACAACAGACAGCTTCGAACCCTGACATCTGCCATGGACCCACCTGTCTCTACTGCTCCAAGGCTGGATAAATATAGATGCAGTGAAGCTCTGCTTCACTTGCGGTTGGTGATACGTCTAATATAAGGAGCCAGTGGGCACTGATGTGTGTGCACCTGTCACCCTCCTGTCACCCTCCTCACCACACGCTTCACACAAAAGGCAATTATTGCCAATTAACATGAATTTTGTTTCATGACTCGTATTTTAAATCACATTTGGAAATATTAGCTATTCCTTCCTTTTTTGCAAACGGGAAGACCATAGGCATAATGTTAGCATAAGTATACCCTTGTGACGAGAATAAGAATACATATTTTGTTGTGTGTGTGTGTGTGTGTGTGTGTGTGTG
>JABFEB020000020.1:6912038-6922412 GCA_019775895.2 Stomatorhinus ivindoensis | reverse complement strand
TGTCAGGGACTGGCATCCAGTCCAGCGTGTATCCAGCCTCAAGCTTTGTCATGGACTGGCATCCAGTCCAGCGTGTACCCAGCCTCGAGCTTTGTCAGGGACTGGCATCCAGTCCAGCGTGTATCCAGCCTCAAGCTTTGTCATGGACTGGCATCCAGTCCAGCGTGTACCCAACTTCATCGACAGAGTAGCAGTCACCGCAGAATAGGCTATCTGTAATGTAACAGGCCACTAGACACCAAGCATTAGCAGACAAGCATATTGTGTGGTGCCAGGTCTATCCTGTATGGTATGTAAAACACACCAGCGCCTTCTGAAAGGTCAGGTATAATTTATGTTTAGTGATGGGGAATGAAGCCAAACAGTCTACATGATGTATTTGAAAAGCACAACAAGACACCAGCAGCCAATTTGACGGGAATCGGCAAGCTGCATGGGGCAGTTGATTAAGCTTCTCTGGAAACGAAAGGGGGGGGGGTTCGGGGCTTACTGAGACCACAAAGCCGAATTATCCTGTAATTCTTTAAAGATTAAAAAATGCCACAGCACTAGTCTGAAGTGAAGCTCCACTCAAAGCACTCAGATTGGCACAGGACATGTGGCACTAACGGAGTAGCGAGGCTGGAACCTGCGAGCAAACAGACAGAATCAGACCAATGACGCGTCCGCAGAGATCCAGCTCTGTAATAACTCAACAAAGTCCATTATGAAACTACAGCTACAGGACCAGATCGAATACCTCACATCAGTGAAAGTGTGAAAATCTCACTCAAAACCTAAACCCGTTCTTTCATTTGAGTGTTGAAAGTTTAACCTCTGTAATTAACAGAGGCAATACCAACCGATGCAAGCTAGTCTGAGTCACAGAGACCGCTACGGAATGAAAGCTCTTGACAAACAATCTGGTGTCATGGCTGGCTTCCAGCGAAATCCCAGCTGAAGGAGCTGGCAGTCCATCGCCATCCACACCCCACCTCTACTGTACATCGTCACACCTGGCCCAAACCCCATGGATTCGCAGACCTCCTGCGGGCGTACACGCTTATCTTCTTTCCAGGTGTCAGAGCTTCCTCTTGGCATCGCGACAAACTTTTTATGGCAGAAAAGATTACTGAATCATTTGGTAACATTTCCCATTAAGACAAACGTCTGTGTAGTAAATTAATTTGAAAAAGACATATTGTGATATGCTCTATTTCGGATGACATATTTATAAAACCTATGTTTCAAATCTAGGGGAAGATATACCCTAGTCTATTGGGCTGAAGATCCTCTTTAAACTGTATTGCATGTTTTTGGCAACCTTAAACAGATTCTTCATGCATGTCATATTATTTTGTTCAAATGTTGAACAAATGTCAAAGTTATGATCATCAAATGCTGTTCATTTTCAACATAAAACAGCCACCTGTAACTTTACCTTTAAGGGTTTAATTCCAGTGCCCCCATCCATCTTCTAACCACTTATTCTGATGAGGGTCATGGGGAGCTGCAGTCTATCCCACACTGGGGCACACCCTGAGTGGAACGCCAGTCCATCACAGGCCATGAGGATGGACACACCCTGAGTGGAACGCCAGTCCATCACAGGCCATGAGGATGGACACACCCTGAGTGGAACGCCAGTCCATCACAGGCCATGAGGATGGACACACCCTGAGTGGAACGCCAGTAATTGTCAGGCACATACAGTACAGCCATGCTCTATGGGTGTCTTAGAGACACCATTAAAATTTGTGACTTTGGACTATGAGAGAAACCAAAGTGCTGGAGGAAACCTGCACAATGCTGGCAGAACATAAACTGCAGAGACAGAGCAGAGGCAGGATTTGAACCCCTGACCCAGGAGGTATAAGAATGACATTGTGGCAAAACTCCATACTGAGCCATTCTCCACATGTTGTGTGAGGTTTCCTCCTGCAGTCAAACCTTTAAATCATCCAGAGTGCATGAGAGTGTGTACATGCATGTGTCCAAGGATGAACTGGCATCCTGTCCAGGGTGTACCCAGCATCGTGCCCTGTGATGGACTGGCATCAAATCCAGGGTGTACCCAGCCTCGTGCCCAGTGATGGACTGGCATCCCATCCAGGATGTACCCAGCCTCGTGCCCTGTGTTGTCTGATATATCAAACTTTACATGAATATCAATGTGAGAGTTTGCACATCCAGATTTTGGGCTTCTTTTTGTGTGGATGCAACTTTGACAAATGAGACCCCTGACCCCCTCCAGCCCTGTACAGGATAGTCTTTGGAAGACAGACGAACACAGATGTGTGCAGATGGATGGATGAATGGATGGATGCATCAATGAATCGATCTATGAATGGGTGGATGTTTCATCCAAAATAATATTTTTAAAGTAGCAGTGTATGGCACCTCCGAGTCGTTTAACATCGGACTTCGCATGACACAAATCATTCCCTCAGTTGTGCGTCCTGTGATCTATTTTCATGGTATAAGCTCAAGTATAAGTGTTCTAGAAATGTAAGCTTTCCATTTCCTTATACATTACAATCTAGGGGCTTAAAAGGTACCTCTGCAGACCTGCCAGGACCATTGTGACCTCTACTGGTCACTAAAGGGATGGCAGGTAGCATTTCCCTAAGTACCTAAATCCATAGTTAAATCCTGGCAAGGGTAAGATGGGCACCATCATTCAAGGGCAATGAGGTGCCACACAACTGCACTGCTGGCACCAATTTTACCCAGGCTACCAATTATGCCAATACTGCCATTGTCTAAATCTATTGGGACACTGAGCTCCCTATATTAAGGAGATCTTCATAAATGCAGTGATACTTTGTTAAACTCTCAACAATGCCTCTGTAAACTGGCCCTAGCGAATATAGTTTTGCTTTTTCAAAACGTATGTAACACTGTGTTCATATATTGTATGATCAGTCTTGTTCTTAAGGATTACACACATAATCTCTTCCAGAACTGACATCATAAACATCTATTTAAGATATTTAAGAATCTGTTACTTCCTCACACAACTATACGAGTCCAGGTGTGAAGGGAGGAAGAGCAGATCTACAGTCCAAACCCAATGGCAATGGAGACCTTCTCGAAAACAATAAGATCGGTAAGAGGAGAAGCTAAATCCAGCCTCATTCTCCTAGTAAGTGGTTGCCTACAGGTTCTGAATAGCTGAACCTACGTGAGTAGCAACAATAAGTCTGTAGTCAGAATTCACAAACTGGACACTTCTGTAGACCCTGCAGTTCTGCAGGAGCCTCCAGCGTCTGCCCGCAAGGATGTGATCGATCTCCTTTGCCGCACCACCAGTACTGGAGTAACCAAATCCAGGATCCAGCCACCCGCAGACCCTTATCTTTCACAAAGTTAAGGAACAGGGAGTCACTTGCAGCCTGGTCTCCAGACCCATGGGGACTGACAGAATCCTCATAGCCAGCCCTGTCAGTGCCAGTGGTCGCATTGAAGTCACCCACGACCAGAGGACTGTCACCTCGTGGGCACCCTTCAACCATCGAGCAACATTGAGAGTAAAATGTCTCCCTCAATGAGAGATCACTCACTGCGGGCGAAGCATTCACTGACAACAGACAAGACACCCAAGGAGTGCCTGAGCCTCATGATACGCTGGTTAGAAGCAGTGACATCAGACAGCACCAGAAGGAGCCGATCCGCTACAGCAACAGCTACTCCCCGAGTATGGCAGCCGTCAGACCCACCAGACCAAAAGTAGGTATACCCACCTACAGAGATCTGGCCACTCCCCGGTCTGCGTACCTCAGAGAGTGCCGCCTGCCGCCACTGAAACGTGGAGTTTACAAAGCTCCCCCAACAGAGGAAGATGGTCATCTTGCCAGAGAGAGAAGACACACCTACCCAAGTGGGCCGCCTCAAACTAGGACCCAAGTACCAGCATGCAGCAGGCGACGCCTCAGCACCACACCAGCCCGATCCCCAACAGGCCGGACCTATTAGCTCTCTGACAGTTTCGACTCATCCAGGGATGAGGCTCCCGAAGGCTTTCGCCCATTCCCTTCCTGCGGGCAACTGCAGCAGAGCTACTCCTGCGCATCGAGCAGTTTTATGGTGGTCGGAGTGCCAATCCTGCCACCAACCCCGAAAAATTGTTTCCCTGCGTGTTGGAGGACTGCTTGCAGGCTTAGGGTGCAGTTTAACATCACATCCATTCTATCAATAAGCAAGTTTGAAATCTGCAAAACTTCTCACACTATCCATTTTACTTAATTTTATTCCTGATAATCACAGATTCTGCTCTCCTTTCTCATGGCTGAAACAGTGAGCAGATAGGAGATTAGTAGTACTTGTCTTCCAAAGAGGGCTTGTAGGGCCGTGGTCCATCCAGGAGGAATTCTGGGACATCTGGAGGGATGGGCTTGACACCATAATCTGGAACACAAAGCTCAGGGTTATCAGGGTCTGGGGGCTAATGCTCACCCATGAACAATGACCAGAACCAAAGGCGGTGAATGTTCAAGTAGGGAACAACCTTAACATTAATATTAACCACAGTATTATAACAGTACATGTTTTAATCCTGTAACTTTATTCTGGGGAGATTACTTTGTCAAACTGCAGTCCTGGGGGGGCGGAGTCCTGTGTAGCTTAGTTCTTTCCCTGTTCCACCACAAATGATTCAACTCAAGAGCTGTGTGGTAATTAGCACAAAAAGTTGAATCAGGTGTTTTAAATGAGGGGAAACCCAAAAATGTGCAGGGATCCAGCCCCCCAGGACTGGGGTCTGATATCCATATTCTATATGTCTGAGGTAGATTTTAAAAATCCTGGAAACGAGAAGACTTTTACTCTCATATGTTGCAATATTATCATTGTAGTTAGTATCCTTCCTGACTGGACAGATGAAATATTCGGAGGACAGTCAGTAGAGGTCTGGCCATCAATCAGGGTGACGTGCTGTGTCTGCAGTGAGGCGTCCGCCTGGCTCATAGGGGCAGCGACGTCGTCTGCCTCTCTACTTACACAACAGTGGCTCCTGTACACATTACATTCACCTGATGCTGTTCTTAAATTTTATTTGTAAACACTATCATCCAGAGTGAATTTCAGGGTTAGACTGCAGCCGATTTCATACACTCGGCACTCTGATAACTCACAGAGGAAAACAACTAGATGATAATTATTGTATCATTACCTTACTAACACAGTGAAAAGACAGATAATCAGGAAGGTTCATACAGTAACACAGAAACAATTCATGCTACCATTGAAGACTGTATGCTCATATATTATTATGTTACTCTGTCAGTGCCTTTACTCAGTCTTAAATAATTTGCATAATTTATTATTGTTAAAAACTGGGAAATAGAATTCAGTTTATTAACATGATAAAAACAAGCACAAGGCTCTGAATTCAACATATTTTTCAAAGTTAACACTTTCGTCACCTTCTAAGAAGCGGCACAGCAAACATCCATTCTCCAAAAGCAGAAACAAAAAACAAAAAAACAACCATAAGCTTAGGCATTTTAAAGTTGTGTGGCATGAACAAAAGCTGGGTCAGTGACAGAGCGTGAGTGAGAGCAGACTCTTGAGTGAGAGTGAGAGAACACATTCTATTCCATGGTCATTTTGAACGTACTGAATGTCTTTATGACATCACAATGGCCCCTGCTTCCATCCCAGGTAAACAGCTAAGTGGCAAATCTGTGCAAGGATATTAATTTATAATTTGTATGTACTAAGCTTCATTATTCCAATAAAATTTGAGTCTGAAAAATATATTCACAATGGATGGCAGAAACCCACATTCAATTTTTTTACGGTTTCTTTATCATCTAATATGCGCTTCCTCATTTTTGTTCTGCCTAATGACCCTGAACGCTTAACATTGAATAAGGGATCTGCCACTAGGGGCAGAGTTTCACAATTTTATTCAGCTTGTCATAATGGCTGAAGCTAGTCATTAAGAAAGTAGCAAATTAATGTGTCAGTCACAAGAAGAATGCAATGATATAGGATATTATGCATATACTCGAGGGAGCACATGTAACTTAGTAACTCAGTTACAACTCAGTACAAATTATGAATAAATATAGTAACTGCATGAAAAACATAAACCGTTATGATTGATTAATGTTAATGAATGAACAAACATGGGATCATTACGTAACTGACACTTAGTTCTGGTTAATTAAAACAGCGAGTAAGAGTGTAATACTACACTGTTTGTGTCCCATCAGGTAGACTGTTACCCAATGTAGCAACTCCTGAAACCCCCGGCATCTTGGGGTCATAAGCATACCATCTGCTAGCTGCTGATCCGGTCCTGTGGACACCCAAATCAATTTAAATGTTATTATATGATATCTTCCTTTCCTCACTTATGACAATAGCAGGCTAACGTTACAGGGGATCCTATAATGAACATTCACTTTTCTTCGAATGATAAATGTTATGAAAAATCTGATCCCTTTTTAAAAGGGGTTTCCCAACCAGTCCTGGTACTTATATTTTATAAAAACAACAGGGAAAAATTCACTCAACCAGTCAGCTGTCCAAGCAATAAATGAGTTGGCTGGGATTTAATACTATACTGCAATAAAGAATTTTCTCTTCGAATAATGTAGGGCGGGTTTAGTCAAAACAGAAGGGGGTTTTTCTGCGGCCGTGAAGTCATTCTCATTATTACTCAGGAGTTTGTGAGCCAGTCCGTGTGCAGGCCGCGTCCCCTGCCTTCCTAGTTCTCCGAGGAGTCGGTCTCCTCCGTGGAACCATCGCTCTCCATCTCGATCCTCCTGCGGTGGTGCAAAGATTTGCGGGGTGATGCCTTTCTCCCGGACTCCCGCTGGGCAGCCGTCTGACTGCTGCTGGACGTGGGGCTGACTGAGATCTGGGCAATGCTGAAATTACAGCTGCAGTTATCATATGAACGCTCAGCCTTAAAACACACCATAACATACTAACCAGGGTTAGAGTATGTACACAGTGCTGAGTATAGCTGCTTAGGGTATATACACTGTAACATACTAACCAGGGTTACAGTATGTACGCATTGCTGAGTATAGGTGCTTAGAGTATATACACTGTAACATACTAACCAGGGCTACAGAATTTATGCAGTGCTGAGTATAGCTGCTTAGAGTATATACGCTGTAACATACTAACCATGGTTACAGTATGTACACAGTGCTGAGTACAGCTGCTTAGGGTATATACACTGTAACATACTAACCAGGGTTACAGTATGTGTGCAGTGCTGAGTATAGCTGCTTAGCATATATATACTGTAACATACTAACCAGGGTTACAGTATGTACAAAGTGCTGAGTATAGCTGCTTAGGGTATATACACTGTAACATACTAACCAGGGTTACAGTATGTACACAGTGCTGAGTATAGCTGCTTAGGGTATATACACTGTAACATACTAACCAGGGTTACAGTATGTATTTAGTATTGGCTTTACTGAAGCTGTCCCTGACCCTGCGTAGTGCTCTGAGTGATATCAGCAAATATAGAATAGGACTGCCCAGTTCCTACTCACAGCCTCTCCAGCTCCTGGTCCATCTCCGGGTCTATCAGCAGGTCGGCTCTGCTCGGCAAGGAACCTGCAATGGGAAGAAGCTCAGGGTTTCTCACCAATTGGCTTACAGGAGATATGTGTCAGGAAGGCCTACATCACTTGTGCCTATAAATCAAGGAGCAAGATTTTTTCCTTGATAGAAAAATTGAAAGAAAACAGGGTTTTACAGTGAGCACCAAGGTTACAGGTAGCTGAAGGCCTCTGGATCACGTATCATACGTAACGTACAGAAATATTAAAGATGCAACTACATCGATACGCAGACACATGCGTCGATCTTAATGTACCATGATCCAATTGGTGGACCGATTCTAAAGTTACAAAACAGTTAACTGAAACTTTGCTAGTAATTCTACTTTAGTATAAACTAAACTGCTGCAGATTACTTGTTCGCCTAATGCTATGAGTCATTATACTTTCAAAATAATAACTTCCTATCATATGCTAATCTAAATATAATCTAAATTTGCACATCTTGCATTGACCTGTAAGAGTGACATTAGCATGTTATAACAATATGTTCAGCAATGCCGACACGGTTTACAGATACCGGAGCTTGGGTGCATGAGACTTCACCCTACTATCCCCAGCGAAGGGAAGGGGACGAGACCCTACTATCCCCAGCGAAGGGAATAGGACGAGACCCTACTATCCCCAGCAATGGGAAAGGGATGAGACCCTGTCTTCCCCAATGATGCGGAGGGGACGAGACCCTGCCACCCACAGTGACGGGGAGGGAATGAGAACCTACTGGCCCCAGTGATGGGGAGGGGCTCTGTGGGTATCCCAGAAGGCGTGTGATGCGGCCGGCGGAGATGCAGGTACCCACCGATCTCCTTACTGATACCCTCATGTTTAGCTAGGGCCATAAGGAAGCCGTACAGGGTGACCCGCTCGTCCTGCTGCAGAATCTCCTCGATGGCAGGAGCAGATGGGTGGCTGGAAGAGACGACGATAGAGAGAGAGAGCGCTCAGGCCCGCACCCCATTCCTGTGGCCTCGGCACACAGTTCGCGCCACATCCTTCAAAACGACACCTTTTATTAGCCTAGCTATGCGTTAACAGCCCCGTGTGACGCTGCGTACCTATGCTTGTATCTCTCACAGGCCGCTTCTACTGCATCCTGGAAGGCTGAAGCATCCACCCCCTCCTGGGCTGCAGTCTCACTGGCAACCAACGGGGGCAGCTGTTCCATTGATGTCGACGTGGGGACGATCACAGTGTTGGGGCTCTTCCCAGACAGCAGGTCCTGGTAAATCACCGTGATACTCTCTATGAACTCTGTAAGGCAGAAACGGGCATTTTCTACTGACCCTCTCTTACACAAGACAGTAATGGACCGAGTAATAACACAGCTGCCAAAGCAGTAATTAATAAGTAACATAGATACAGGGTGATGATGTCTAGCCCCCTAGAGGGGTTTCCTGCAGTTTCTTTTTGTAAAGGAAATGTGATCCCTGATCTCTGGTCTAATTTCCTCCAAATGGACCTTCCAGAACCTACCTTGAGTTAAGCCACAAGCACATATAGCCAAATATAGCACTCCCCCATATCAATGTGGTAGGTACCCGGGTGCTCCATACCCAAACATATTCAGAGAATGTAACACGAAGCAGTACAGAATTACAGCCTGGGTTTCACATGGCATCAGACTGGGCTGCCTGCGTTCTTGTTACCTTAAGCACAATTTTCATATTTAATGACTTCTATGCAAAAAAAAACGATCCCATTTATTGAAATGTTACTCCTCAGTAACATTATACCTACCATTGCAGTTCAGGTCCTAAAGGGCCAGAATCCAACAGAGTTTTAATTTTCCTTGCTAAACACACACCTTAATCGGCTAATTAGCAGGATTATTAGGTGTGTTTGAAGAGGGAGATCTTCAAACCGTGTTGGATACTGACCCTCCAGGACCATAACTGGGGAACGCTGACGGACACATTTTTTTATATAGTTTAATGCTACATAAAGCATTCCTTAGTGTGTGATTGTTTTCAAAGGTGCCATTAGTATGTTGTTTGGCCAACGGCTGGTCTATGTGCTCTGCATCGCTCCCGTCAGCAGACACCGTGAGCTTTTAATGGAGAGTCCAGAAGGCAGTGCCCAGGGTTCCTCAAGGGAGGCCGGCACCTGCCTTCAAAGTACAGCTGGATCTGGAGGGCCTGCAGGAAATCAGCGAAGGTCATGGGGCAGTCCGAAGCACCGTCCAGCAGCACCATCCTGTTTGGGAAAGAACTCCATCATTCACGCTGCAGCCAGAAGTTCTCCACCTTCTAACTGTGCTCGCTAACGAAGACGAGCCGTCGTGGAGACCACAGGCATCTGGCACCGCAGGTGGGTGATTTAGGTACAGAGAGTAAAAAGCCCACAACAAGATCTTGCTTCAAGCAGCTAGTCACAGAAACACAATCTTGGTATGGACTCCCTGGACCCCAACCACCCACCTCCGCCTGACGCTCGACGTCTCAGTCCGATTCGGTAACTCTCTGCAAAATGGATCACTTACAATAGAGACAGCAGTCCTCTTTACAGCCACTCCAACCAGACCACCCCCCCCCCCCCCCCTGGGAGTTATGACTCAGAAGGTCAGAGAAACCTCTGCATCCCTGACAACAGAATTCGATATGGCTAATAATCTGTAGGGATGTCTCTATGGTGCAGAAAATACTGTGTAATGCACTGTTATCAACTGGAATAGCTAACAATGAACCTGACTAGAACTGGTTTAGGTAAATGGCTTTTCAACTTGCTGTACTGGAATGCGGTTCAATTCAAATGTGACATCATTCCCAGCTAATACTTTGATCTTTGAGGTAAATGGAACCCCGCA
>JABFEB020000020.1:6901919-6911938 GCA_019775895.2 Stomatorhinus ivindoensis | reverse complement strand
TGGAACGCAGTTAAATTCAGTGTGACATCATTCCCAGCTAATACTTTGATCTTTGAGGTAAATGGAACCCCGCATGGAACGCAGTTAAATTCAGTGTGACATCATTCCCAGCTAATACTTTGATCTTTGAGGTAAATGGAACCCCGCATGGGACGCAGTTATATTCAGTGTGACATCATTCCTAGCTAATACTTTGTTCTTTGAGGTAAATGGAATCCCGCATGGAACGCAGTTAAATTCAGTGTGACATCATTCCCAATTGTGACTTAATTTACTGTAAATGGAATGCAGCATTATACTGGTCTATGACAATTTTCACACCTTGCAGACTGTATTTCCTGTGCTGGATGATACCAGGTCCATAACCTCCAATTGCTCCAGGAACTAGCTGATCCCTGTTGGATAAAACTATTTGCTAAAAACATTATATGCAAATGTAAGATTCGTCCAGCGAACGGCACTCAGTGCTGAGGGCATAATGCTCCAGCTGTCACTGCACACCAGTGCTCTCCTTCGGAGCTCCTATGTCTGCTGATCTGTGCGCTATCTGTGTCAATGACTGACCTTGCTGCACCTTGCGCAACTTCCACTGGAAAGTCCGGGCAGATCAGCTGCAGCAGCGAGCTGTACTCCAGCGTGGACAAAAGGACTGAAGCAGGACGGAAAACCACAGCTTCAGCCACAGAATGACATTACACACATGAACTGGGCACAGGATTACCAGGAAACAAAGGACACTGCTGTTGGAAAAGCATCTGTGCTGCTACACACAGCATGGATGACATATAGGATGCATAAAATAATTAGATTACTGACTGACAGGGTGATTGAATGGAATGTTATGAAATAAGTACAGGTATGTTCTGTTTCCGCTCGGCCTGCTTTAAAGATGCTCACCTCCAGTCTTGCCAATCTGCCTGTAACACTTCCAGAAGATGCGGATGAAGGACGCCCTGTTATGGCGGGTGGACTTGATGTAGCCGAACTCCCTGAAGAGGACGTGGCTTCCATGGCGGACGCTGTTAAAACTGCAGACAGGGAGAGGGCTGTTCCAAACCACCACCACAAGCCATAATCCCAAAGTGAGGCGCAGTGGGAAGTTGTCGCCGCAGCACACAGTGCACAACAATAAGATGTGTCCCCTGCATTTAACCCATGACATCATGACATAGCAGGAGACTGCTAATCCAGTGCCCAGGGAGCAGTGCTTGGAGTAGTACCTTGCTCAGGGTACCTCAGTGGTACTTTGCTGGGCAGGGATTTGAACCAGCAATCTTTCGATTGCAAGTACGCTTCCCGAAGCATTAGGATACCACTGCCCACAGCATCACAAGCCTCAATCCCAAACCACCATTTCAAACCAATATCACAAGCTGTAACCCAAACTACTATCACAAACCAGCCTCACAAGCCACAATCCCAAACCACTATCCCAAACCTTGACACTCTCTATTCACAGAAGTTTTCAATGCTGATACATTCAACTTTGACTGGAAGATTAATTAAGAGAGTGGAATTATAATTTTTTTAAAAAGCCTTCATCTTCTGTTTTGCATATGTTTAAGCTTGGTATTAGAAATCCAGTATCCTGCATCCAGCATCCTCTATCCTGCATCTCACATACTGCATCCTGCAAATAGCATCCACTCACCATGCACCCCACCTCCAGCATCCCGCACCCTGCATCCCACACCCTATATCCTGCATGGGTGAGACTCACTATTCTGCGAGATAGCGGCTGACCCCAAACTGGACGTATTCCTCCTTGTGTTCCAGCAGTTGAGTGATCGCGTCCTCAAGGTAGAACATCACGTCTTTCTCGGCTGGTTCAGCGACATTGAACAAGGAGAACGTGCCAAAGCATTGCGTAAACGCCCCGAGAAAGAGAACACATCATTTAAACACCGCGTACACCGTGTGAACATTCACAGAAATGACGAACATGACATTACTTAAAAATCATAAACTATGATATTGGAGCATTATTCACATGCATTACGAAGCGATGCCGCCTTGATTTAATCCAAATGAACATTGACATCTGTACCTAAGTATTCATCAATCGTTAGTGCGAAGCGGTCTGAATTCATTATAATTCCACGAGAATGCTGAATGATGTTATTTTAAAATATTTTAATTGAAGACATCGGAGTGGTACAGCCCCCCTATCACTTTTTTTTATATCTGAATAGAGACGGTGGTTTCCATAACAGCGACATAACAGTAGCGGTGCGTCAGGGAAAGACGTCCGCCTTGCAACAAAGCATTAATGCAATAAAACGTTAGTTCCGACATACATACCATCAATCTATCCATGCGTTTTCTTATCGCTAATCCTGGTTAAATCGCACGCCAACCTGCTGATCAAAGCTGGTGGCACTGATTTAATAGATTTTAATGGCACTTTACAACTCATCCAAACCTAGTTAAAACTAGTAGATTTAGTTTAAAATATTGGACATGTGCAGTACCACTATATAATTTAGTTGATTTACCATGCTCTTGAGCATAAATGAAAATTAATTAATCTGTCAAATTATAATCTGAGTTGAGGCAGACCCAGAACTGGAAAAGACACAATGCTTGAAGCGTTGAAACATAATAAAGAAATGTAACTAAAGGATTGCTGTTTAAGTTTGTTTTAAGTAGGCCTAAGGATAGACTTTAAAATACTTCTGTAAGTACTAACCACACAAATTGGGAAGATCTGGACATTTATGGGACACTTATAATGCCTCCTCTTGATTCTGTCATGCCAAATTTTTTTCATCATCCAAATTCCTTGTATTGCTCAGCTATTAGGCCAATGATGATGATGCAGTTTCAAGGCATCTTGTAAGTTTCAAGTTTACCCAAACCACTGCAGCGAGTTCACATCAATAAAGTAACATATCATATTCTGGGTCGACCCACCTTTTTCACATTAGGAACACTAAGCTCTGTGTGTTAGCAATAGCTGGTTGTGGTAATATTACATTTTTTCCTTTCATTCAATGAGCCAGATTTGTTGTCATGGTCGGTCAGTATAGTTGTGTGAAAAGATGTTACAGCAGATCGCATGATCAGTCAGGCAAACAAATAGGGAGTGGTATTCATTTTTTCGCGTTTCTGAACGGCTAAGAAAAAGGACAGGCTGCAGGCAGAGAGTGAGGCTTATGTTGACTAGTTTTATGTTGGAATGCATGGATCAATTAGCTATAGTGACCGGAAATGGCCGATTTTCACCCTGAATGATTTCTTCATAACTGAAATCAAATGTAAGGATTGTCCAATAAGAATGTCACATAGTTCTGCTCCTATTGGACAGTTTCCACGTTTCCTGTATATCTCACTTCGTTCTTAATTATATGTCTCAGTCGACCTGTAGGTGGTTTCATTTGTATGATATTTCAATTGTGTGTCACTTATATTGCTTACCTACAAACAATGGACAGAACATCTTCTTCAAGATGGCATTGTGCTCTACACCCATTGACTAAATATACTGTACAGCATTGCTTACGTCTCTCTAGAGGGGAACAAGATGCAGTCGAGATAAAGGGTGTTTCTCTATTCCAAGAAGGCAATGATTGTTCTTGTGGTCTTGCCTTCCATGATCGAACTTGGAATGCAATGAATCATGGGATTGGTCTTGTTCAGTGAGGATGCAACCAATGTATCCTTGATATTTTGGGTGGGGTGAGAGTAAGTCCGGGGATATTTATCGTCCTCTGTAGTTATGTTCTTAAATACTGAAACTGGTCTTTGGCCTTCTAAACACTCACAGGCCCAATCCAAAATCCATCCCAACATACTCTGGATGATTGACAGTGCTTGTATTCTCCTGTACCCATTGTACACAATCTAACATTACCGAAACCTTACTGTGCATAATTTATCAAGAGGACTTTACCATATACATATACATGAAACTCATGTTATACATAGGGTCTGCAGATGGTTTGTTATTATCCATAGTTTTCGCCATCTTTGGTAGGTCATGGAATAGGAGGTGCCAAACCGGACAAAAATCCAAGCGAAAATCACATGAGGACATGAATATATGAGGTTTATGAAAGAATAACAAACAAATGTGTACAAGACAACGACTTGCCATGTGTTACCAAATAAATGTACAGTTAAGGTCATAATGATTAGCCCCATGTCCAAAATTTAACAAGACCATTAAGTTTTCTAAGAAAAATTACTGGTATTTAAATTGTTTATGACAATTGCTTCCAAAAAAAAAACAAAGACTTCCAAGAAGTTTGATGAAAATATTTTACTGATACACTTAATTTAAACAAGGATAACACAAAAATAGCATGGCCAAAATTATTAGGCTTCTGACAATTAATAGTCAGTAGTGTAGCCCTTCTGACTCACGACTGTTAGCAACCTCTTACTGTAGTTTCTAACAAGGTTTGCACACCATTCCTCCATGGCAAATAACTACAGCTCATCCAGATGAGATGGTTGTGAAGTGTGGACCTTAACCTTGAGCTCTCGCCAAAGATTCTCAATGGGATTGAGATGGTCTTTGGGTTATTATCTTGCTGAAAGAGCCAGCAACAACCCAAACCCAGACTGGCAGAAGATTTCTTGAAATTATCCTTTAAAATGTCAATGTGATCTTCCTTCATCATTATGCCATGTACCCGATCAAGGTTCTCTGTGCAAAACTGCCCCACAGCATTATGCTTCCCACCCCCAGGTTTGGGGTGGGGTGGGGTGGGGGAAAGTGAGGGTACTGTGTTTTTAGGGTTGAAGGCCTCTCCCTTCCTCCACCAAACAAAAGCTGTATCCATGCACCCAAACAGCTCCAGTTTTGTCTCATCAGGCCAAAGGATAGACTTCCAAAATACATCACCATGTTTCAAATGCTCCTGGGCAAACTTCGGTCTAGCTTTCGTCTGCCGCTGTGTGTTAGCGAAGGAGTTTTCCATGGCCGATGACTTAAACCTTCCCACAATGATTAGCCCTGACAATAACGGTTTAGTGACAGTGGTCTTTGCAGCGTGCAGGTAGTGTCAGAACACTTAAAAACTTAAAAGCCTAATTTCCCAACGTGTGAACTTTTTGGGCCTCTGCTATGTCCACTGCCAAGATCACATAAATGATATTCAGTGTCTAAGCAAAATGGTCAGTCTCTGTACATGACTCATGGATTTATAGAGAGCAAACTTTGAATGACAAATTTGCACAGGGCATGTAACTTTTATACTGTGAGATTGAGAGTCCCATCCAGCTGTAAGACACATTGAGGCAGACGCAGAACAAACCCTCCACCTTCCAGACCTCAGATATGGACATTAGTGCAAATAATATTAGTCACTCACAACTATCAAATTCACTACAGTCTCATTCCTGTGCTCATTGTCTGCACATGAAGAATGACACACACAAATTTCCTGGTCATTTCACAGCAATTAGAATCATCCATCATTTAGCTGGTATTACAGGACTTCAGTTTCAGTCCTCCCCGCATGTCCTCTCCCTGAATAGTCTGACATCGGTCCTAATCTTCTTTCTTCAGTAAGTGCTTTTTTTATGTGATGTATTCAGCACTATCAGCAGGGCTCTCAAATTTCATCAAAAGTTTGAAGTGAGATTATATCTCATCGTTATGACACAGCATGCGTCATAACGATGAATGCGTGACACTTCAGGGCCCCGCCTAGTGCATTCATCGGACATTACTCTGCCATTCCCACCTTGTCTGCACCCTGTATTAACGTAATAACGTGCTTGCAGAGAGATCACATGCAACAAATGCTATTTTCTGATTGGCTGGTGGGTGGCTATTAACTCTGTATACCTCAGAACAGCTATAAACTCCACATGCCTGCACCGCACCCATTAATTCTGTATATCGGGAAACGGTGGTGGGCTTTATCCTTTACTTCTCAGCACGAGAAACACAAGGTGTGGCGTGTGACCTTGTGAGCTGGCTGAAATGCGTGTGTCGAACCGTCAATATGTGAGACGTGAGAGCCCTGACTATCAGGCAAAATATGAGGAATATTCAATCAGCTATTAAAGCATGAGGCTCTAATACAGCAGCAGGAGGATCCACTAGATTAATAATGCCATTGCTCACCAATGATTACATGTAAAATCCATGTTCACATGATGAATATTAACCATGAGTCAAAGTCTATAGTTAGACAGATGTTGGGGTTAATTACAAATCTGCAGTAATATTCCTACCATTTAAAAAAAATTTTCTAGGTATATTTCAATCAAGCATTTAGTTCCAACTGGATTGCAGCTACGTTAAATATATTTCCATATATATACAACACAATGTACATAGAGTGAACCATTCATGTAAGATATGCCAATGGTTATTTTAGATGTTGTTTTCAACCACATTGGTCTGATGAATTTTAAGTAAAATTTAGAAACCAAATTTAGACTCAGTTCCAGTTCTGTTTTCTGTATGTTTTTCCATAATTCCAAAGCAATTTCATTTGCTTAGCTTAATTGGAATTGATGACTTCATTCCTGAATGGCCCAGGCTCTGTTCTGTTGAATAATTGCCTTAAAACAATGTCTATTACTTGAGATAACAATAGACAACCTACCAGTTATTGTTACGTTGCTGGATGCTGATCCTGGAATCTACGGGCACAAGGCAGAGAACAACACAGCGAGGGACAGCCACCCATTACAGGGTACACATGCCGTCCACATCACCTTTGAATCAGTACAGTCAAAGTTGGACCACACAAGTTTCCAAGCTTCTTTCAGGATTGCTCTGAAGGAGGTTTGTGAATTTAAAGAATGGATGCAAAAGCTTGGGGAGTCCTGTGGAGTTGGGTGGAGGGTTCGGCGACAAATTCGAGTAAGAAACTTACTAAGTGATTTAAGGTAAATTGACGTGAACTCATTCATGTCTCTCTCTCGCACACAGACACACCTGAATTGGTCACTTGTTTGTTGCTGTGATGACTTCTACTGTTAAAACTGCACATCTCTTTCACATGATTTAAAAAATATGCTCGAAACATTAACACAGGCTCATCACAGGTGCCAGCATAATATTGCCGTCAAATCAGAGCAGCTGGTCAAAGACATGCAAAAACACCTGCGCTCGAGCTATAATGGCCTCCGCGCTGGTGAATACCGCAGAAGTGAGTGAAGTATGATGGTGGAACTGAGAAAAAAAAACAAAAAAATGTTTTATTTTTACTTTTGTCAACTTTTTGAGCCTGTATGTATGGTGGCTTTCAGGACCAGTGACCCCATATATACCTGCCTACCCAGCATCTGTGTGTCTGTGTGTGTAAAATGTACACAGTGACGACATGTTTGTTGCAGAGGCCCTCAGGCAAAGAAATGTGGGGCTTAATGATACTGAGATGCTGAGTCAATTGTTTGGGATGAAGCTCTGCTTCAGTTCAGGTCGTCCTGAAAAAAAACGACCTGCTGGCAGAACATTTGGCCAAATATGTTCACACCTCAGCCAACCATATGCCCTTTCCCCACAGCCTCAGCTCTGCTACTGCTTTGTGAAAAGATTTAACTTAAACAAAATATATGACATCAGCTAGCTTGATGCTTGCAGTTAGAAAAAATGATTAATGTGATGGTTTTAGGATAAGCTGGTGTGATGGCCTGCGGTCATGAATGTTGTATTATCTAATCTGCAGACTGCAGCAGAAGGTGAATAGGTTCGGCAAGCAGAGTGGGGAAGCAATGCTGTCGGCTTTGGAGAAGCAGCTTGAAACCTACAATGTAGCGTGAGGTAGAGATGGGCTGATCCACATTTTTTCAGTCCCGATCCAGCTCCAATACACAACTGCCGATACCGATACCACAGCTATTTTCACTTTGACATATAATGTTACTTTAATTCATCTTGTTTTTAGTGCTTTTGAGGCATTTGTATTTCAGCTTGAATATCTTCCAGGAGAGGATACGCAAGTGGCGAATGCTTCAAATGCCCCACAATATTTCTCCCACTGACAACAGTGTTCCCTTTCGCTTCATTGTGATCGCAGCCACTTGTGAATCACAAGCTGTAGTGAGTGTGCAATACAGGCCAAGCCAGTGACTCCCAAATCATCCATTGTCTTTCTCATATTACTCGCACTGTCTCGCACAATTGCGTGCGCTTTGTTTAGCGGGATTTTCCACTAAATGCTACAACCCCGTCTAAAAACCTTGTTTTTACTACGTTTGCAAATCGCTGTGTTAAAAGCGTAAAATACTTTCAAATCATCACCCTCTTATCTGAAGTTCTTGTGCTGCTTCAACAACAGAGGGTTTTCACATGATGTCACAGCAGGTGGAAGTCACCGCGCTCACACCCACTGAACTGCAAAAACCCTGAGTATCAGCGTTAGTGCTCAGCTTGAATGCCGCAAGAACACATCTAAAATGGGAAAGAGCTGCAGAGCGATTGATTGTACAAACCAAATTAACAAGAAATAGAATCTCTCTTTTCACGGACTGCCGAAAATTAAATAAGTAACTATGGGACATAGATCGGTCACATATGGCCGATACCAGATCTGTCAAATAGGTCTGGGCTGATACTTGTCCTGATTATTGGGTCAGTGCACCGCTAAAGTGGTGAAATGTGTTTCATGAACTTGTCTGGGAACATGGAGCAGGAGAACTGTAGGACGTTCCTGCTGCTCACATACACTTGTGGAGGTGGTTTTCCCGTTGGACTAGTGATCGCACAGATGGGAGGAGCATGTTTGAAGAAATGGACCTACAGTACTTAAGTCCCTGCTGAGAGAGGATGCCTTTTCAGGGTGAGGCGAGACAGGCCCTTGCCTGTTTCTTAAATATGACTCAAAAGCAGGACAGGGAGCATTAGGCAGGGTTCTTGTAGAAGCCACACAGATACTCTGCGCATTCCCCCTTGTGTGTGCAGCGTGGCACTGGTTTTGGAGCAAAGATAATGACGCTGAAATGAAGGAGAGGCAGACTCTACTCAGCCTAGTTATGGACATGCTCTCTGCCAGGGATATCAGCACAGCTGAGCTCCTGTGCCAGAACTCCCTTTACAACCCAGTGACTGTAAGGAAGAGAAAATACAAGAAGGAGCATTTTCACATCGAGTGTCTGACCACATTTTTGTAGGTTGACTGTCTTTCACTCCCTACAGAAAATACTTGACACAGTGGTTCATCAGTTACTGATGAATTTACTCTTCTTATTGCACTATACTGTAATCAGATCCGCCGTCGAACTGTTCAAATATGTGACAATGTACAGAACAGACACATATTCATATCACACACACTGCAAAAACCAAAATATAAATTTGAATAAACATACCTTGCTGGCTGCCCCAACAAGAGGGAATAAATGCACCCGAAGATATATAAAATCTCCTAAATGGCCAATATAGCATCACTTTTAAAACACTTTAAATCCTAAAGCAGAGTATGAGCTTCTCCCATTTATGTCTTCCTGGCAGAAAAACACTGCAACATCTCAAGCACGAAACTAAAATGTAAAGAGGTCCAGTTATAGAAAATTTCTTGAAGCAAAGGTCTGGAAGATCATAATGCCTAACTATTTAGTGTGATATATATATTTAAATAGTCTGTTAGTTGTATCAACATTGCATGTAACTAGTACCTGACTGTCAAATCATATTAATTCAGTACAATTCATAAACGTTCTTACAATATTTATTGTCACGTGACATAGAACTTCGGCCAGCTGGCTCTCTGTTAGGAACATTACGGTTTTTGGTTGCGGGTGTTAGCTTCGCTGCTGTTATTCAGCAGCCACTCTATTAGGAACATTACGGCTTTTTGGTTGCGGGTGTTAGCTTCGATGCTGCTATTAACACTAATGGCACATTAGCGCAGATAAAGGGCTGCATAAGCTGAACTGCGTCTTGATTGGCAGTGTTGGGATATTGGAACATTATTTTAACATGTATTAACAAGTTACCAAGCTTGGTTAGTGAATAATGAAAGGTAATTGATGAATACCAGGGGCAGAGGAACAAAGAGATTGGGAAGTAGATTGTAAACCCACTCGCACATCCTGATGGCGCCAGTTGGATA
>JABFEB020000020.1:6848846-6870345 GCA_019775895.2 Stomatorhinus ivindoensis | reverse complement strand
ACTTTGGGGCCCTCCCCCGCCCCCCCCCCCAACCCCCCAGGTGTCTCAAAAACTAAATAAATAGCCAGCAATTAGAATCAGAAGATCACAGCCAGCTGGATGGTTATCAGAACATGTAGCTTCAGCATGTCCTAAATAAGGATTGAATTTTAATATTTAGTGTTGTGACAATAGTGATGCGAATGTGCGGTTTGAGTGTTGGCAGTGCTTCTGGGCACGCAATATGCCCTGGCAGTACCCGAACAATGCTAACTTGTGTTCCGATTCCTGGTGGCCATCGGAGAGGCTCTCTGCTTGCGAGTGGGAGCTGTGACACAGAGGTGTTTTGTTCTCTCTCCTCACTGCACCTTGGGATTTTCCACCAGGCAGCCCAGAGGACAGAGCCAGCCAAGGCCACCATTGGACCTCACTCCTTGCATAAATTCAAAACCTTCCCTCTGTGAGGTTTAGTGACGGCAGACAGGAAGTGACACGTTCATGTTCCACCGCCATGTTGTAGTTGCCGGTCCCATTTGCCGGTCCATCACCCACTCAGGGTGATTTCGGATTTATGTATTTTCAAACAAGGAATTCATTCCATTTCCTAAATAGCCTTTTTATGCTCCGCTTGCGAAAATTCAAACAGTCCGGTCCGGCCTGTGAACAGAAGCGCAATGTTTCGGAGATGAGCTTCTCAGTGTTGCATCAGGCATTAATGCACTACAGATCTCCGGCTTCTTCCACTTTCCAGGGGTAGGGTTTGTTGCTTTTGGCATATTTTGTTGGCCCGTGGTGTTTTATTTGTAAAAATGTTGATGTTATTTTGTGATCCAGGCCTGATGCGTACCAGGAACCCCCCACCCCCCATCTCTGCAGTCCTCTGGCTTCTTGGCTCACTACAGTGTCGGACTCCATGTATTATTACATTAAAACACTACACACATGCTAGGCCCCAAATGTATTATCCTGCATCACATATTCCAGACTCGGTAAGTAAAGCTGGTAGGAGGATTATGTTGCTTGGGTTGCTTGGTGCAGTTCCCTCTTCAGCAGAGTTGTATTATCTGGCAGCATTCCAGTGTCTCAGTAATAGACACCCAGAGTAAATTCCTGAAGGTTCTGCCTGAGGTTCTGCCTGAGGTTCTGCCTGAGGTTCTGCCTGAGGTTCTACCTGAGGTTCTGCCTGAACGGTGCATCCTACCCCAGCTCATCCCAGCCTCCTATATTAGCTCCCTACTGAGATGCTGCTTGTCTTGCTGTTAGGAGTCCAGCAGAGCACAGTCATCCGCAACTCCGGGATTCCAGCTGATCTTTAGACATCTCACCCTTCACTTCCTCCTGGAGCGTCATGCAGTGAACCAGGGATCAAAAGGATTCAAAAATATTGTTCTTACACCTAAACTTCAGCGCTGTTGTGTCTTTATATGAATGTATTCCTTCCACCACCATTGTCAAAGGCATCTTCTACAGTACAAAAGCACATAAGTCCATTTTCAGGAGGCCGTGACCTGCATGTCATATTCGAGGGGCAGACAAAATAACAAAAATATCGCATGAAAAAGGACTTTTTAATGATTTGCAATTACAAACATAGACACAGAGGTGTGTCATATTAGGCTGAATGCCAGTTACTGGGATGTGGGACAGACAACTGGGGCCCATTTGCTGCAGTACTTTTCCCAGTACAACTGGTCTTCACCCCCCTCCCATGTATGACGACGGTGAACTAGAATGACAACAGCTGCCGCTGTCCCATCATCTGCTTCCCTGCTAGCCTGACGTGTTCCTGGCACAACATCACCACGGTCCTCAGCCCTGCTGCTGGAGAATCTGATGTGTACGTTGCACATGAAAGCAGAATTTCCTTAAAAGATGCAGAGAGCTTAAGAACAGAAATCAGCTAGGTGCTTCATCTGTGATTTTTCCGAATGCTTGAACATTGAGGTCACATGCGGTTTAAGTTCGCTGCTCTTATCAGGGCTTTTCGGGATGATGTCACCATTCTTCCTTCATTCATCATCTCATTATATGAAGTGGTGTCTGGCGTATGCATGGTAGAGGCATGTAACATGCTTGATGAACCCCAGTTAAGTCAGTGTTCTGGACCTGCATCTGCAAACTATTATATTTTTATTGTTCTTTTCTGAATCAGCCTTTGGACAGAGAACTCTCTGCAGGCCCGCAGAAGCTGGGGCTGGAGGTGACATCACAGATAAAAGATTCATTCTTTGGAAAATTCTGCCATCAAGCAATCTCTTAAACAAGACTCTCAGACACAATCTGCTTTGTTCCCAGTAGCATTTTTATTGTCTTTGTTTCTATTTTGGTTTTCCGACTGACCATAATATACAGCCGATCAGCATTCGTATGAAAATGTCCCACAGTGGCAGTGAGGACGTTTACTGCCAGTGACCATTTCCAAGAGGACAAACAAACATGGCAGCCTGGCTTTGTCCATAATGAGTGTGGAGCGTTTATGTGTCTGGAAACTGAACGGTTTTCATGTGCTCAATTTAGACGCAAGAATTCCCAAGTGCAGCTTAAAACTGTAAGCTTTCTTGACACAAACATCATCATTATCACCATCATTTTTTATATATAATTTTAACATTTCGACTTTTTGTATGTGACCCTGCATGTCATTAATTAATTTCAATTTGCAACCATGGGGCTATACATAGGCGAGTGGAGAAAATAATGGAAGACCTAAAAATATAGTAATATCACCTAATAATAAGGTACAAGAGAACTTCGACCCCTCCTTGAAATCCAGTTGTCTAAACTGTGTATAGTAAGATGCTGAAGCTTTTTTCAATAATAAAAGGATGTAAGATGAATCCACAGAGCCACTGCTCAGAGCTGCCAGTTCTGTGCTCTGTACACCAGGTCATGTGACTTTGTTCGCTGGCCTTGGATACGTGCAGTGCCTGGATGGCATCCCGGCCATAACCCCAGCTCTGTAACGTTTAGTTTATGGTGAGACCGGGTCACAGTGCTGCTGACTCTGCTCTGTGCTCATTCTTAAATCTGTGGCACTGTGTTTAGCCTCTGCAGTAAAATCTTTCGAGGCTGTTTCTACGAATTGGCTTTAAGTATCTGGTCACATGTTCTGCGATGGTTTGGCGCCCCATCCTGGGTTATTCCCTGCCTTGTGCCCATAGCTTCCCGGACAGGCTCCAGACTCCCATGACACTGCATAGAACAAGCCGGTGTGGAAGATACATGGATGAATGAATGAATGAATGAATGAATGAATGAATGAATTTTTTGAAAAGCCAAGACACAAAAATCAGTTTCCTATGATCAGTGACAGCTGAGGTACAGCTGAAATGAACAAATGGTTTGGTTGCCTGAGCCATCAGTTCCAGTTATGATCTTTATCTTTAGTGATCATTACATAGAAAACAGAAGCTTCTTTTGGGAAATATCCTGCTTCCCTTTGCAACATATTGCTGTTTCTTGAGTGAACTAATACATTAACTCCACCTGAAATATGAATTTAAAAAGCGCACAAACCTTTTGGTTTTAATCAAAATATAATGAGAAATGCTTGTCACTTTGGAATGCCCTGAAGCCTGCAGACGAAGGGAAGAGTCTGTCTGGCCTTTCGCTTTTAATCGAAATTGCACTGTTCTGTTTTAGTGACCCTGATATCCCATCCAGCCCAGTCCACCCCTCTCTGCTCCAGGCCCCCTAGGCTCCAGTCAGGGATAACATGTTGGAAGATGGATGGATGATTAAGCAGTTTAAAAATAGACGGAGGAATGTGTGGATGGATTGTTTTTTATGGTCACATGAATCTGCACTCTGTGCATTTAATCACAGTGCAGTATAAACACAGAACTGAGTAGTAATTATTGTTATTACAGTTAAATGCATGTTTAGCTTAGCTGATGTAACTAAGTTCATGTGGATTTCCTCTCACAGCGTAAAGGTGCTGCTCTGGGTGTATGAGTGTCTCTGAATTGTCCACATGCAAACTGAGTGGGTGTGTGTGTGTCTGTCTGACTGCGTCTGTCTGTTTGCCTGTCAGTCTGTGCGTATGTGTGTGTGTTCTACAGTGGACTGGCATCCCACCCAGGGTATCTTCAGCCCGATGCTGACTGATGTCACCATTGGGCCCCTGAGCGAGGTCCTTAACCTCCAACTGCTTCAGGAACTGTCTGACCCTGCATTCTCAAAAGAAAACAGTATGTTGCTTTAGATGAAAATGTCTGCGATAGCATTAAAATGATTACATAACAGCATTCTCACAGTAGTTATGCACAGCTCTGAGCAGGAAAATGGAAAGTCTCATTTTCAGTGACTGCAAAAGAGTGCAGGCCACACCAAAGGCCGGCGCTGTGAAAAGCGGCCCCCTCTGTACCAAGCCCCCCTCCATCCTCCAGAATGTTATTTAATACCACTCCATTTCCACTGCTCTTTGACGTTAAATTATACTCTATTTCTGTTGGCAGTAGCAGTACAACATCCGCTATTCTCATAATGGCAGTCAGTTATTTAGCTGTAAAAAACACAGGACTCACTCACTCATTTCCTCGCTCGCTCACTCACTCACTTGCTCTCTCCCTCCCTCCCTCTCTCACTCACTCACTCATTCATTTCCTCACTCCCTCGTTCTCTCACTCCCTTGCCTAGTCACTCACATACTCATTTACTCACTCACTGGCTCACTCATTCACTTCCTCGATCACCGAGTCCCTCACTCACTCACTCCCTCGCTGACTCACTCACTCACTCACTCCCTCGCTCTGTCACTCCCTCACTCGCTCACTCCCTCACTCATTCACCTCCCCAACACCCCAAGGAGGAGTTTAGCTCACACCAGTTTCCAGTGCTGGGGAGTGGAAAATGCCAGAGAGCATGCAGTGCCTGTGGGGGCCTGTCTGGAAAAGAATCCGCAGTGGGAGTACTTCAGTACAGCCTACCCCCGCACGGGCACAGCTGTGGGGGTAGGGGGCCTTGCATGCGATGGAGCCCCCCATCCACCCCTAGTCCCTTGTCACCTCTGTTTCCAAGGTCAGCTTCAGGATGTCCAGGCATTTTCCACGCTCCTCCACAGCAGATTTGATCAACTTCAACGTAAAATCTGCTTTTCGACTCTTTGAATAAACGACAAATTGCAACTTTTATTGCAATTGCTTATTTTCTGTTTTAAAGATCATTATTCCACTGACTGCCATAGAAAGTTATTATTCACATAATCATGACAATATATTTTTGACTTGAAATTTTTATCTCCTGCTGTTTTGTTCATGTCTGCATACTGGTTCTGTTTCACATACAGCTAATACTTTTCATGTTATCTATAACTAGCAAACGATTCTGTGACAATTACTTTCGCACAAAGCCCTGGGTCCGTAGGGGTATTTTTTGTGAAAAAAATCTAGGGCATGATGGGAAATTCACACCTCCCCATGCAGAGTTTCTTTGGTCAGCATGTCTGACATTAACCTGACATGTTTTGGGGCCCCAGAGCTGAGCTTGGATACAAACCACACGACCCCAAGTCAGCCCATTGTGATAAACAGAAGGACAGAGACTAAGCAAAGGCTGATGCTCTGCAGGGAGATATTACCACATTGACCAGGAGAAGGGAGCCTTGCTGAATGTGAGGGTAGGGTTAGGGTCAGCCTGCAATTAAAATCAGGAACAGAGACTGTGTCTCACTGACCAAGACCTGCGCTCAAGCTGAAATTTAAGGACCTCATTTAGGGCAACAGCATAAGTTAATGCATCTGTGTATTTAATAGTATTTTCAGTCACTAATGTAAGCTTTCCTAGAGCTGAATACATAAAATACCTGCTGCAAATGGACCTGGCTTCCATCGCCTACTCATTCTGCCAAGATGAGCGATGACGTTTCAGTCACTGTGGAGGGTAGATGTTGGCCAGTGTTCCAACTGGAGGTGGGTCTATGTTTAAGAATGACAATTATCTGGCCCTGTTCTGGACTGTAATATTTCAGGATGGTATAAATAAATTAAAATAAATAAATCACAGACTTGTGCACGTGTACCCTCTATGTAAGGGTATATAAAAACATCAAGTCTTACAAAATAAAATGCCCACTGACATGGCTCTGATAGACCAGCAAGCACGCTGAGGTCTGGGTAAATTCATTAGGGTGACCCTGTGGCTCAGTGGGGGGGGCTCTAATGCCTCAGACATCCAGGCCTGGCTGATTGACCCTCCTCCGGGTTCCAGGTGCGGTTTTCCTCTCCAAACTGTCTCTGCTGCCTGCTCTGCAATGCATCAGGTCCTTATGGTGTCTGTGGCTGATTCTCAGTCCTCCGCAACCTGCTCACTGTGACCTTGTACTGCGTATAGATGTCAGATCAGTGGACGTGTTGGAATACAGAACGTGAGGTGTTCATACGTTGAGCACTTTAATGACTTGGTGAACGGGAGAACATCGTAGCCATTGTCTATCGACATTGAAGTATTTACAGAAACCTTCATGTATGTCTGTAGTCCTTTATGTATGTATATAGACATGGGTTATTCAAATCACGGTCCTCAGGGTCCGAGCCCTGCTGGTTTTCCAGCCATCCTTTACCTGTCAGTCACACCTGTCAGGTGAGAAGCCTCTGACCAATCAGAATCAGTAATTATTAAACTAACTACCTGGGAGAACTGAAAACAAGGTCTGGATTTGCAATCCAGGTCCAGACTTGAAGAACCCTCTTTTAGACCCTTGTGTCCAGCCTTTCCGATTTGCACTGTCCTGTGTTCCGTGTTCTAGTCATGTTTGTATTCGCTGGGTTCTATAAAAGCAGCATCAGAGTGTATTCACTGATGAGACGTCTAAGCGCTTATGTAAGTTGCTCTGGCTAAGGGCAAAATGCCGTAAATGTAACTATAATGTACTCTCAGTCCCCCAGTCACTCTCCGTCCGTGTGTGGCACTGCGGTCCGGGAGGAATGTTATTTTGTGCAGCCGTATACCTGTATGTGGATGGTATGACAGTAACGCCTATTTGACTTGACTTGACTAGACCAGTGTTTCACAACCTGCTCCTCGGGGATCCGCAGACAGTCCACGTTTTTCCTGTCTCTCAGCTCCGTGGGAGGAGGCAAAAATGTGGACCGTCAGACACGGAGCTGGAAGGGAGCAAAAGACGTGGACTGGCTGTGGGTCCCTGAGGACCAGACTGGGAAACACTGGACTAGACTAATGTTCTTTGGTGGGTTCCTGCTGGGTAGCAGGGTAATCAAGGACAGCTGCAACTGCCATACACAGTATGCTGTATAGAGGGCCGTTTCCCGAATGGAAAGCCCATCCTCAGTGTTGCCAGTGGGGGGGGGGGGGGGAATTAACAGCTTCACCCATAATGCATTCGGTCCCCTCTCAACCTTCCTGATCCAAACAAATAGCTGCTTGTGGCTAAATTGTGGAAAATTGTCTTTGATGTGGTTTTATGACGTGTAACATTATAATTATAGCACAACCGTTCCATGCTAGCGAGTCCTCTGCCAAATGTGTGCTTGAGGTAAATACAATTTAGCTTTACTGCTATTACCACCATTATATATTTGTCCCGCAATAGTTAAATTTAGTTTATTAGTTGGTGTTAATTAATTTCAATGCCTGATTACAGCTAATTAGCGAAGGTCATTAATTAATCAGTATTATACAGTATTAGTCCCAAATTACTGTGGCCTGTGTGAGTCACTGGACAATACTCTGTTGTTCAGAGTATTAATGTATTGACCTATTAGCTAAACAAAGTTATGGGCCGGAGTTTTGGTGGTTCTGGCCTGACCCCATGCAGTCCAGGATGACGCCAATTCTGCCAGATTGTGTAATGTGTCTGAGTTTCATAGGTCTCCGGAGAAGGGAATGGCTGGCAGCAGCTGGTCTGGATATCTACCTGCTAATTAGGGAGGAAGCCAGAGGTGCTCGGGGGTTACTAAAAACCTCTTCTGTTTGGCTGTACAGCACAAACCGGTCTATAGGCGTTTGGTTAGAAGCCAGGCTGTGAAAGGAGGCCGGTTTACCCAAAGTTCAAGGCAGGGTTAGCAAAAAGCTGGTAATAAATCCGTCAGTTCAGCAGATTCTCAGATCTTGCTTCTCGCAGATCACCTGAATGAACCATCTGGATCACCGTTCTGTTTGGCATTCTCGTTTTGTGCAACATTAGAGGTCTCTTAAAACTGCTTCACACCTGTTATTTTCATCACAAATGTACGTTAATTTGTTTTAAACATTTGTTTCATTTAGACAAAGGGCTCCATGAAAGGAACGTACAGTATAAATACTGCCACTAGATAAGTCAGATAGTCACCTTTCTTGGTCATAAAAATAGATAAACAGGTTATAAACATCTTTTGTTTCGTCTTAACATTTCATTCTTCATCAAAGGACCTATAACCTAGAAGTTGTGTATTTGGAAACAAAGGTTTGTCGCGTGTTCACTGTGAAAAGCAGCAGACTGTAACCGGTGGTTATAGAATGGCAGCTTCTGCACACGGCTTGGGGTGTGGTCTTGCAGCGAGCTCAGCCTGCTCTCTGTGCCAGACAGTATTATTCTGCTCCGTATGGGCACAATGAGCAGGGTCTCGAGTTCCATCCAAATGCTCGCTTCAAGGTAGCAGTAAGAATGAAATTGGAGTATGTGGCCTCCACAACATCTCTGGGCAGAACAGTCTGTTCAGTCTGGCTACTGCACACAGCGATGTCTTAATAAGCTGGATCCCCACAGCTTCGGCTTACGAGGATGACATCAATGCCACTGATGTCATCCTAGCCTTGCTTTATGCATACCACTCCCCCAGAGTCCGGATTTTAGTGGCTGGATGGAAGCCTTTTAATGTGTGCCTATGAATGGCTGCGTTTATAGGTGGCACTGTGGCTGACTTCTAAAAGTCTGATGTCACTTCTGGAGTGGGCACAGGATCGCGTTCTGAAAGAGTTATACGCACGCGATACAAGGCCTGAATTAGGCACTGAGTAAATACACTGCAGAGATCCTGCGGGCCGTCCCTACTCCTCCGCTGCTGTGAACTGTGTAAGAAAAGCACATGTTCCTATTAAAGAGGTTTCCCACTGCAGGGATTACAGTTCTGACTAAACATGGCTAAATCCCACTCAAGCTACACTCATGGCTCCAAGGAAAGAGTATTTATAGCGGTAAGGACTTCAAAACCAGAACAAAGTTTCATTCTAATTGTCAAAGCAGAAGACATCTGAGTCAGGGATTATTTTACAAGATGATCTCTTTCTGCTACATTTATACTCTTTTTATTGGCAAGAACTAAGTCTATGTATCATTATTCACAACATTTGACAAAGTTGCTGACATGTACAGAGTTTAGGAAATGGATTTTATTATTTTTTTTGCAGTGGGGAGCTGCCTGTGTATCACATTCCCTTTGTCTGGGGGTGTTTCATTGTGACATTATGTTTAGCAGACACCATTATCCAAAGTGAAGATCAGAGAGCAGGGTCAGCAAATGGGGGTTAAGGGCTTTACAGTGAAATGGCTCAGCTGATGCTGAGATGTGAACCAACAACCTTCTGATCACAGGTGTAGCATTCCACACTGCCGCTCAAATTTTTGCTTCTGTAGTGTCTCATATCTTCTTCATGGTATACAAGTTTTCACCTACTAACTATGATCTTGTTTAATCTTTTGTATATATCTCACTCTTATTTATCATTTAGTCAGTACTGATTGCGCATTACTGACCTGTACTTGTTATGTTCATTGCACCTGCAAATGCTACATTGTGTGGGAGACTCTATGCACTATGTGCATGATGTCCTTGGTTCAATCCCTTGGATTTTAGCAGCTGGTGCTTTTTCAGAGCTCCAGTGGCGCAATGGGTTAGCGCACAGTACTTACTGTATATAGCAGTGGCTGTGGAGCTATGCTGAGGTTGTGAGTTCGAACCTCAGCTGGAGCATCGTGTTTACCTCTATGACCCCCAAAATGTTTTTTATATTGGGAGCCGGTTCAGTGGGTTTGGCCCCAGTGGCTGTGACTGGCAAAGTAGGAAAATCCCCCTGGACCCTTGAGCAAGATCATTAACCCTCAGAAAAATGCCCCAGGGGAATTGAACAGACAGCTAACCCTACATCCATGCCTCAAGTTTCACTCTCACCTCTTAAAGTTGAGATTATGTGGGGAAAAAACACATTCCAGTGTACCTGTATTACTTGAAATTAAATGGTAAATAAAGCTTCATTTCACATTCTGTCTGAGATACGCGATTCATGCTTAGGCAGAATCTGAGTCTGATTTCGATTTAACTTCACTTGGCGCTGGATTTAATAATGAAGCTCTGAGATCATCTGGAGGTAAGGAGCCCAGCATCTAGCAGACGCCATGCTGCGTTTCATTGCTCTGTAACTTGAATCAGGCCCATTTCTTTATACTTTATAGCTTAAAATGTGGCAAAAGCTCTAACAATTTAAATGTTTTTGTTTCTTTGGAAAAAGTCGTAAGCATGAGCGACACTGACCAGTTTCTTTGTTGCTAGCTTATAAAAGTCATTTTTAAAGGTTAAAAAACTGCCTCATGGGAAAAATGTTTTTTAGGATGTTTTTAATGCCCTGGCTTCATTTAAGGTGCAAACAATTCACTAAACAAAAGGTCGGGAAGGAACGCATGTCTCTCCCTGCATCTGCTGTCCTCTATTAACCGCTAACAGGGAGGTTGCGTCCTAGCATTGCTTAAACATCATCATTTCACCTGCATTTATTGCTGCTGGGAAGACCAGAAGGAGATAGGTTCTCTGCCCTCTTCCTCTCCTGCTCCTTTCCCATGTTTACTGGGCATTTTCCCAGCCAGGGGACGGTATGCTAAGCTAATAAGCATCAAAGCTGTCTCCCCATGTCTTCAAAGCAGATTTGTGCTGCATATTTTTTTCTATGTACATACCTTTGGATGAGAGGAGTGCATGATCACCATTTTTCACAACAACATCCACCCATCTCCCTGGCACTTTTCCTTGTGAGGGCAAAGGTAATCAGTTAAATATATGTTTGCCCAGATGATTATTATGCAATGATTTTTAAATTTTTGTTGGAGCTTGTCAGTAACGGGAAATTACTAAAAACCCCGTGCGTGAAAAGTCCTGCCTGTTTTCCACAGAGAAACATCACTTAGTAATGCAGTAACATTATTCCAAGTGTTGAGTCTTCAACTTATATAACGTGAACTGCTGCTTATAAGGTATATTAAACTTAATAAAATGAAAGTTAATGCTCAGCTTTGGTTCATAAGAAAAAAGTCAAACTTAGAAGCCAACTGTAATATAAAATATAATTGGGAACCAGGTGGTCTCAAAGTAAAAAGTAGGACAAAAAGGTATTTACCCAAAATGCATTTTAAAATAACTTTTCACATAGGTACAGGACTTTGTTTTTAATTCATTCAGTGCCTAATTTTGCTTTATATAATGTTTTATTAATCATTAAACAAACTTGGCCTCCCATTTGGACTGCAATGTTTTTACTTGAAATGTCTGTTTTGCTGTCTTAAATGAATGTAGCCCGCACGAGTGATTCTACAGTTGTGAAAATACCCTGAGTGTCCTCAAGGGGGCGCCTCATCTGCCACTTTAATAACAGTAGGCTATATATGTAGGGGATCATTGCTGCGAATTAATCTGCTATACATATTAAAATCCACTGAAGACTTATTAATAATTTCAAATGAGTAAAGACAATTCAATACACTGTGCTTGAAAACACGCTTGACTAGACAGTGACAAACTCAGCTCAGCCCATCTCCAGCAGTTTCCATTTTAAAATACACCAATACAGTTAAACTGAAAAGCATTAGCACGGTTTAAATTGAAAATCGAAAAGCTTAAAATTTAAACCAGTCATAACAATAATAAATGTAAAGTGTTTACTCCACAAACTCGCCTACCAAATGTGTAAGCCAAGGGGGCCACTACAGATTTTGTGCCCCATAAAAACACATAAAATCTTGCCCAAAACCCAGACCAGCCCAATTATGTTTTAAAACTTTGGAATCATGCGAACTTTTCCCGGCTGCAAGGCGCCCCTGGTAGCTCATCAATAATGGGTGAATGGAAGAGACCTATGCTTATCATATTACACATAGGCCTATATGCGTATATTAATTTATCACACTATTGATAAATTTATCACATCATACTGCGTATGAGTATGTGATGAGATGCGGCTGTTTAAATCACATCTCGCCTGTGTGCGGCTTGTTTGCGCGTTTCGTCCCTTTTAAACTGCGCGGCGCGGCTGTAATCTGAGCGTCGGAAGCGGGGTTTAGGGTTACGGCCATCATTATCCGGAGCGGTCGCCGAGCCTCGTCACTCCTCATGCTGAAACAGGGGTGCAGAAGGCTGCCGGGAGCACTGCGAAGCCCGGCTGCTGCTTATCCACTTTCCGCCTCCGAGCCGAGAAATGAACACATGTGGTGTTGGTAAACTTTGTATTATATAAATATATACATTTTTTATTGCCTGGACTAGAACCGGGCGTATAATGGGAGGTTTATAGTAAAACTACTTTAAATATCGGTGTGCATTTCAGTAAACGTCCCATAAGTCCCGGCTCTGCTTGGAAATGCGCATAACGGCGGCAGTAGAACGTGTGTGAAGCTCGCCGCGGACCAGGAACTGGACCGGGCCGTAAAGGGGGGAGGAAAGCGCGTCTGAGGTTTGCCGCAGAACGGGATTGAGACCGGTGCCGAGGTGCTTTCCGTGCGGTCTGTTCGGACTCCCTGGATATGGCCATGAATCTTTTTGGCTTTATTCTGGCACTGGGGCTGCTGTCGGTGCCCCTCTGCGGTGCTTTCTTCACGGGACCTCTGCATCCCGAAATGTCTAACGGCACCTTCCACCATTACTTTGTTCCGGACGGTGACTACGAGGAGAACGACGATCCGGAGAAATGTCAGATGCTCTTCAAGATGACAGACGAGCGCAAATGCGGACTGGACGAGGACCAGGACTCGGTGATCCGGGATGATTTCACCATCATAAAGCGTCACATAGAGGACGCGGCACGGGTGCTAGAGGGCGTCGGTAGGAGCATCTCCTACGATCTGGACGGCGAGGAGAGCTATGGCAAGTACCTGAAGCGGGAGAGTACCCAGATCGGCGAGGCTTTCGGTAGCTCTGAGAAGGCGCTGCTGGAACTGGAAGTGAAGTTCAAGCAGAGCCAGGAGACCGATCTGAAGGAGGACCAGCGCATCAACGATCACTTCCTCACCATGATGGTGCACACACGGGACGTGCTCAAGGAGACGCTGGACATCTCCCTAGGTTTAAGGGACAAGCATGAGCTGCTGTCCCTCATCATCCGCAGTCATGGGACGCGGCTGAGCCGCCTGAGGAACGAGTACCTAAAGGTGTAATGTGCTCTCTTAGAAAAAAATAAAACACTAATATGCATGCATACGTGCATGCAAACATACTTCACTACCGTCGGAGTAGTAGCCTAAATAAGTTATTTTAATACTAAATAACTTATTTTAAAACTGACGCAGCGGATCGCGTAGTATTCTGATGGTATTCGGATGGTACAGTATTCACCACAGATCGTGTCCCTTATCCGTGTTCGTCGCTATCGTGTAGTTCCTCAGTTCCTCAGAACCGTGTAAAGCTACTACAAACGTATTGGAAATATGATTTTTTTTTATTCATATGAAAAAATATACAACGAAACGACGAATTTGTAATAATTGATATATATATATATAATATTACAAACGTGATTTTTTTCACGTCAGTTCAGTTATTGCGTCAAAACTTTACAATTTGTTTTATACAAATGCAGGACAAAATGGTTGATTTATCAAAGACTTAAGCTTTCAGACATTTTTACTTGAATTTGTTACGCTTTAATCTATTTCTACCCTGGGATCTATTGAACCTACATTTAGATAAAGTCATGTAAAAATTAAATATTAATATAAATACCAATCGGTACCGCGGTGTGCTACAGTTTTATTTTATATATCGGATTTTTAGTGCATATTATTCATTTATCATTAAATAATTTAATATACCTTGTGTGTTCGCAAGCATATATTTAATTAATAAGAAACTGTAATGTTGTATGATATTTTATAAGTGAATTATATCTTCGTGGTTCTCTTTTTATAGCTTGTAAAGTTAACATCTTTGGGATTAATCCATGAATAAGAAAAAAACTGCTGGCAGGAAAAATGGAATTCAGATGCTTAACGAGGTGTATTTCCGTCTCCTTGGCTCTTTGTCTTTCTTATAATAAAGGCGTTTATGTATCCTGGTTTACACCACTTAAAGTGCTACCCAATTATTATTTTAAAGAAAGCATTATCGGAGATTTAAAAAAAGGTAACACCATGTTGCACAAATAACTTTGTTACTACTCAAAAACAAACCATGAACTAATATATAGTTCCTGCATGACACATGAACCGACTGATTAATGATGAATGAACATGGGATCAGTATGTAACTAACACTTACTGGTTAATTAATATACTATGTAAGTGTGTGCTATGACATTATTTCTGTCCCTTCAAGTAAATTGTTACCAAAATGATAATAATGGAGTGGGAATAAGGGAACAGGTTTGCTGGAATTTTCTACAAATCAATCTTCATTTTGAAAGCATTTACTTTTTGCTTCTGTAAAACCCAGTAACAGGTACTCTTCATAATAATTATTAACTCCCCTTCCTGCGCCACATCCAGTATCTGCACTCGGCTACACTTCCTGGCAAGGTCACAGGCATCAGCAATCAATTTCACAAAGCACAGGGTGTAGAGCAGGGCACAGCTTCAACAGGACACTGTCACAGATGTCACACACAGTAAGGATAGATCATCAGTTCTTTGGAATGTGGGAGGAAATTATACTACCTAGGTGAACTCAAGGAGTACTGAGAAGACCTGCTCAGCTTGGGGCCAGATTACAGCACGCATCCCTTAAAACGGTGAGAAAAATATATGCCACGCTGTCAATATATGAATGCTGCCAGGCCAGACCAGTCTGCAGGAGACCGGCAGCCCCACGTGCTGATTCTACGGTTCTCTCATCTACAGTGATCTGGTACCACAGAGGCAGTTACCACTGATCGGATGTATCGATGGTGCGATTTGCCTGTGTAACTAACCAAGAGTTAAAAACTCAGTGCCTCAGACAGGAACCAAGAACAATATTAGGATTATTTACAAAAGAAGGAAAGAGAGTATAGGATCCACAGCTGTGTCACCTAAATGTGAAACACACACGTCAAACTCCTCATTCTTTCCAGTTTTCCACATTTTTTCAATCATTAAATCCATTTTATTGTAATCAGCCAGAATTCTCCTGTTTTGCATATTTGTACTCTCAGTTGTATAAAATAGGCTGCAAAACTTCTCACAGCCATGAAAGATCTTACTTTCCTTCCTCCCATTAAAATTACAGAATATTAGTAACATTTGAAAGACTTTTGTTTATCTTACAAAAAAGTTTGCGGTTTTCCTGCATCTGTGCAGGGTGAGACTTGTTTCTGACTGTGTCAATGCCAGAAAAAGTGTAATACGGTATTCTGTCAGAATGGGAAAATGACAAAACCTGTGCAATGATTTAAAATCCCAGACTATTCCTGCTTTTTGCAAATTTCGTCTGTTTACCTGGCCGTTCCTGATCTCCTGCTGCAGTTCTAAGGGCAGTTAAGATGCTGTGTCTGTGATCATTCTGAATCCTGGGATGAATCCCTGTGTTACCACAGTAATTTTGTCTCTGGGCCCGTAATCAAGGCCCGCAACCTCAGCTGCTCCAGGGACTGACTGATCCCGCTTCCTCAGAAAATGTGTTCCATTTTGGATAAAAGCATCTGCTAGACAAATAAAAATAAACCGCCCTCATAAACAGCTGGCACATTTCAACAAAGTGAAATATGTTATTAAAAGCTGCGCAAAGCAACAATGATAAGCTTGTCATGTGTGCATAGATAGACATTCAGATGAACTTGTGGTTTTCATTAATGAACCATATCAACCACAGAACACTATACTTTAATCAACAAATCATGACAATGATTAGTACTGAGTTTTGGTATTGCATTTTTAAAATAGACATTAATTTACCAGTAATCATAATGGGAGCCCTGGCAGACTGCCACAGTTGAATCCAGGCTCAATAGGACAAGCAGGAATAGAAGATGGATGGACCTCTTAAAAATAAAGCCTTTAAATTCAACTTTGAAATGCAAAAGAACATTCTTTCATTTAAGTGGCATTACAAATCAGAAAGAAGCTTTTGAGCAATTGCAGTTTGCTGTACACTCAATAACATAAGCATTGAATTACAATAAATCACCATAGTAAAATTTGCATGGCATTATTTCATATAAACATCCTTAATTTCAATACAGTATTTGACCACTAAATTTATAAAGAAAAAAACTACGGTATTTATAACATTGTCACTCCACCCTAGCAAGATTTGGAAATAAAAAATGTGATTTTGATTTAAGAAATAAACCACTTAGATTTGGCCTGGTGGCTCAGTGTTTGGTACTGTAGCCGTGTGTCTGTGTGACTGGGGTTTGAGTCCTGGCTCCATGTGTGTGGAATTATGTTCATCCTGTATTGCTGTGGAGAATCCCCCCCCCCTCACACACACACACACACACACACACGCACACACAGTCCAAAGTCATGCTAAGGTTAGTAGGTGTCACCAAAATTCCTATAGGTATGAATCTGGTGCGTGTATGTCTGTGTGTGTGTGTGTATGCGCACGCAGTCTGTGATGAGTTGGAATCCTGGCCCTGGTTATTCTCTGTCTTACTTCCGTGATATGCCCCAGACCTCCGCGACCCTGCATAGAAGACAAATAGATGGACGACTATAAGCAAAACCTTTAAAACCAACTCTCGAATGCAAAAAAAAAAAAAGTGGCGGTAGAAAATAAAAAGTAGCTTTTGGCAAAGTGTGAAAATGTTATCATCTACATGAAAGGAAATTGCAGCCAATCCCAATCAGGGGAAAAGCCTGACGCCCGCGTGATTAGGGGGCTCCTTGAGATGAGCAGCTCGGCATGAATCCTCCGCGTGACCCTGAAAGTCCTGACCTGCTGCGGGGCGAGCAGCCTGGCGCTGAGCATCTCTTACTGGCGCTGGAGCGCAGCTTTCAGATATACAGACAGGATGCTGTCAGCAGTTAGAGACCTTGGCAGGATTCTCCTAGGAGTGGCAGAGAAAACACAATGCAGAACAAGTGGGATACATGTTGCGGTGCTTCTGTGTGGTGGAAGAGGCAGCCTCGTGCCAGAAGATGTTATAGCCACAGATCCTTCACGAGGAAGGCACTTGTGAAAGCCTTCTGTGCAGCATCGTTCTGGACTAAAGGACTCTCACACATTTTTAATTTGCACATGTTTATTGACCATTCTGTGCACATTGTTACATATTACACGTCTTGTGTTTTCGTTCGCATCGCTGAGGAAGTTGCTGACCCTGTCTCGTTGTGCTGTCGTGTACGATGACTGTTACGAATTGCGGGTTAGCAGCATGCCAGGATGTGCGCAGCGTGGAGCAGGGAAGACGACGAGGCAGGAATTCTCAGGGAAACCGGGGTTTAATTTCAAGACTGACAGGGTAAACGCTACAACACATCACAATGACCGATCTACTCACACGGACTCAGACGCGGACTAAATACAAAGGACTAACCAGGAATTAACAAGACAACAGGGAAACTCAATCAGACTAAACGCACAACAGGTGATTTCCATTGGGAACTTGCACATGAGGAGCAGGGGGGCGTGGCAACATGAGGCTGGAACGAGCGGATCATGACAGATGACAGCGAAGAAGCTGAATCTTGAATGCTAGTTCCAGAAGGAACTTTTGCTTTTGAACAAAAAACCCTTGACCACAGGCCCATCACAAAGAGAATACTCAAACACCCAAAGTGTCATCACCTTTGAATGCACCCCCCCCCCCCCCCCCCTTTCACATCCTCACTAAGAAGATTCCAGAATAACTGTAAGAGAATTCCTCCCAGGGAGAGTGGGACGCCAATTCTATACACCACTTCTTTTTTGGAGATGGGGGGGGGGGGCTAGAACTGTTGTGATCATGATCGGGAGCGCAGATACACTCTGGGCCTTTCTATGGATAGTAACCATACATTCCATCCAATCATCACATCTAAGAGGTGAAGAAGACTTCCTTCCTAATGATGTCACCTTCCTGCTTATAGCTAAGAGTGAAGCAGAGACAGCACATTCTTACTGCAGATAAGGGTCTAAGCCACACAGAAGTCACTGATCCCTTAATTTTATGATGTCCAATTAATAACATCTAATAGCTACCCTCAAGTGAGACCATCCTCCAGGATCAGGGTCTAACAATCTCATCGATCATTCCGTCTGGCATTCTGCCCCCTAGAGTGAGCCCCAGGAACAACAACACTAAGGATCTAATTACAATAAAACCACAGCCCTTTCCAATGACCGGGATGCTACTGTATTAGAATGATGCTATAATATCAAGCTTTCGCCGAGCCATTGTGAGTTTTCTGATTCAAGCACAGTGCAGACTGTGATGTGAGCATCCTCACAGGGCTCCAGGTTGTGCAGATAGAGGATGAAGATCAGCAGAGCCAGAGGGACGTTTCAGTGCAGATCAAAGTGCAGTGCTGCTCTTTATCAGGTCAAATGCCTGAAAGGGGACTTTGGAGCTTGTGCAAGAGAGGGAGGATGATGAGGGTGGAGAACAGGAGCATGATAGAAACAGGAGCTGACAACGTCAGTCCCTGGACTTCCAAGACTGATCAGAAGAAAAGCACATGACATTCATATAAATCACTGGGTCCAGCTAAAAAGCTAAGGTGACATCTTATTTTGGGGATATTATGTTAATCTTAATCTTCATTTGGAGCATTTTATAAAAGATTTTGGTTTTATTAAGAGCAGAAATTAGTTTGTGATTCTAGCCCCACATGCTTTTCCCCCTGGTCTCTCTGTTGCATGGTGCTAATGAGCCACACCTATTCCTCGTTTAACCCTTCCTCTCATTACAGCACTTGTGTGTGTCACCCCAGGTGCCTCTCGTCTGCTCCCTTGTCTGTGGTGTATATAGCGCCTCCCCATCCTGAGCTCCCCAGTCCGGTCATTGTAATGTTACTACCTGCATGTGCTCCCCTGTTTGCCCTGTGCCCGGTGCCCTGACTCTCCCTACCTAGTTTTGACCCCTTGCAGTCCATTTCCTTTTGCCTTGCATATAGTGTGTTTTTTTTTTTAAATAAAGCCCCTTTACCCCCCTTCCCATGAATTTTGCTTTTGTTCCAGCTAAGCTCTAACCTTTAATCGTCTTCAGCCTGTAAATAAAGGATGTCTTCACATACTGTAGGTGAAAGGTGTGGTAACTGTGGTAAAGGCTGGTTGATGATCACCAAGGCCTGCATTATGCAACTCTGTGCATTAACACTTAGATATTTGTCAAACAAACTGATCTGACAGAATTCAGTTGTGTATGGGGCAGGGGTTATGCGTTGGTTAATATATGCTTTCCTTATAGAGATGATCATAGACAAACTGTTAAACTTTAAATATGTTAAATATTAACACATCCCTTCACACTGGACTAATCCCTCTCAATCTTATGTTGGCTGTGTCGCGATCGGGCAGACAGAGACACCTGGATCCAGTCGTGCAGGTACTGAACGAACTTTTATTGCTTTAAACCAGAGGGCAGACAGATCAGAGAGGTGCTGTCGCTGGAAAGGGGGGCTCCAGCCCCAAGCAGGGGAGAGGTCCCCAAGTGGGAAGAGACGTGTGGATGTTGACAGTGGGGCAGGCGAGAGGCGTGGTCGTTGTTCGGTCCTGGGTTCGGTTGCCGGGGAAGTCAGTCCAACGGATAGGCACGAGAGACGAGAACACGGGGGCAGGGAAGACACAGACAGCCGGGACAGGCAGGGGAGGCTGGTCAGGTACGGGCTCTGGGCTGGGGAGGCAGAGACAAGAGTTAGGGTCGACACAGAAGGCGGACAGCAAGGCATGGGCAAGCGGGCAGACAGCGGACAAGAAAACGCGCGGTAAAGGCTTGGATCATTAGCGCAATACTTCGCACTGAGCTGGTTGTGTAACTGGTTTATACCGGGTGCCTAATCCGCCTCTTCCACCTCTGGTGTATTTCAAACTCACATTTCACAGTAAAATCTTGAAAGACCACCTTGCTTCAAATGATCTTTTTGAGAAGTTACAGTCCGGGTTCAGGGCCAATCACATTACAGAGACTGTCATTAATGATCTCATGGTTGCAGGTCTCTGTGGTTTATTAATACACGTAGTTAGTTAGTACTTTCTGGACCTGAACTCTCCACCTCTGCTCATTAGTACACTTCAGTTCTGGCTGATTGGCATGTTTTGTTACCTAACCAGCTGATTAGCAATGCTGCTCAGTTTCATGCCTTTGCTCAGTAGCAGAACAGACTACAGATGTCATTAGCAAGGGTACCAAAGAAAGGGCTGCATTCTTAGAAGAGGTGCAGCAGAAAGCCAGTGCATATTTTCGTTATTTTGCCAAAGAATGAAACACTAGTCATTTAGTTGTAATGCTGATGAATGCAGCCATAACAGCAGTTCCTGCAGAGACGCTTTGAGGTGGCCTTGCTTCCAGGTGGCCCAGAATGAAGTCCATCGTAATCTAAAAATTTCATGCAAGCACCTCTGAAAAGCTTACGTCGAAACATTTGCACTCCTGGTATCACTTAGGTCAGCTTATATTGCAGGCATAGTAGATTTTAAAAAGCAGTGGTGTAAATGATCTACTTCCCGGATTCTGGGGTCACCAGGCACCTGCGTGACCTTGGCTGGTCTTCATGATTTCGACTCTTTTCAAATACTTTGACAGTTTTCTGAGATCTTATTATTCTTATACTTGGACCCACATTTCTTAAAGGCCTGGCCTGCATTAAGAACAGATCTTTAAATAATCTGAAGGTGAAACAAATGAGATTTTATAGTGTAAAATGTGCATAGAGTATGGTCCAACCCCACGCGTCTCATTTCATGGTACGATCTTCCTGTCATAATCCCACAGCACTGAAATCATGTATCAATATCATATATATATGCTAATGAACACCATTGTATAATTTAGCTCTATTGCTAATGTGCACTGCATGGGTGAAATGGAATCAAAGAAAAGGAATCAGCACAGTGGTCAGAGATCTTGGTGTCCTGGTTGATTCAGATCTATGTTGATGCTCACGAAAGAATTAGACTGCCTGGCCAAGAAAAAAGTCACTCTGATATTTTGTTGGATGGCCTTTATTTGATTATGGGACACATTCATCAATGTTTCCGCGTGTTTATGCAAGATCTCAACATTTTTTCTCATCCAAATTTGCATTCATTTCTTATTGAGATCTTGTGGGCCGTCAAGGCCGCGGCTCAGAGCAGACCTCTGGCATTAGCATTAGCACACTGGGCCGTCAAGGCCGCGGCTCAGAGCAGACGTCTGGCATTTAGCAGTTCATACCCAACCTGAAATTTGAGTCTAGCATACTGTCATAAGAAAATTAAGAACAAAAATT
>JABFEB020000020.1:6838505-6848746 GCA_019775895.2 Stomatorhinus ivindoensis | reverse complement strand
TCTGGCATTTAGCAGTTCATACCCAACCTGAAATTTGAGTCTAGCATACTGTCATAAGAAAATTAAGAACAAAAATTGCTGCCGTAATGTGCTTAAATCATTTTGTAGGGATGATGTGAATTCACTTTTATGAATACTGAATACACAGATGTTCTGTTTGATAATTGGAATGTACTGGAAACCCACAAAACGCGGACAAAGAGAGTGGCTTAGACAACTAAATGATGTGAACTAAATTTTGAACTAAACATTTTGTCATCACTAGGACTCTGTAAAGAAGCTGATGTCTTTCTAAATAAAATATTTTTCAATGTACACAGTTACTCTAAAATGCTAGAGAACATATGGTGCTGGCAGACGATACTGTAGTTAAACATGCAGACTTTGTTTTATAAACTCTGCCTTTTAAACATTAGCATGTGTTGAACATGTGCAGACTATTGGAGCATGTTTATATTATAAACAATAATAAAGCAATTAGAAATCATTCTGATATCCAGCACTTGGGGGAGTGATTATGAGCGATTTGAGGACAGGATTTCATTCCCTCCTGTTTAATGTAATGGATGCACAAGCTTAAACATTTTATGTGCATCCTAAATATAACAAAGGACATGCTTAAAAGTTACAGACTGAAACATGAACAATGACAAATTCAAAATCTTTATCATTTAGAACATGGTGCAGAAAGGCAGTCTACAGAGAACAAGTTGAAAATAGACCTTATGTATTATAAATATGTATATAATACATATTTAGTGGGGCTAAAACACATTTTAAAAATAGGCTTAACGACAATATATATCTATGTGTGTGATATATTAATATGTATGTTTCTTCGCAGGTCTTCTGCGTGGCGCGGGAACAGCTATATAGTGACGTGACCTCAAAAAGACCGAGCGCGTTCATTGGCTGATAGCGGGAACCCTTGGGTTGCCAGATATGTCGCCCCAGCCATCTTTCCTGTGTTATGGATACACTACTTGTATATGCGCATGACATTTTGTAATACTATTTAGTTATAGGAAACTGTTGTAATCGGATTAGTAATCAGTATAGTATGTTTGCCCTTTTCTCAACAACGGACCACAATGTTATTGAGTTTTGGCTAATTCAGTGTTGTTTGATCAGCTTTAAAATTCCTGCGGTACTCTGGAAACCCTCCGTGCCCTTTCTCCTACTTTTACACCCTATCCCACGTTGTGTTGTCATTAGAGACTAACTTGGGCTTTCAGATCTGGACGAAGGTAATATCAGAATTGGTTATTAATATTAATGTTTGTGTTTACTGACTTTATTTAAATGTCGTGCGTATTGGTGAGGTGCATTTCAGTGAAAGAAAACCGCTTGTCTAAAAGGCAGAATTTTTCTTTACCATCACTCACCATAACTCTTTCTCACAACAGTACAGACACGGGAAGTCAATATTTTACTTCACATACAGGCTTACGGTTATTCGCTAACAAAAACACTGCAGGGTTACGACAATTACTATTTGCAACTTAAATGCACGATTACACGTGCTGATTTGCAGTATTACAGATACGTACGTGCGGCGCAGGACATGCCGGTAAAGTGCATGATCGGTCCGGAGAAGCAGCTCTGGGGCGTCGCAGTATTTATCCGCAGTAGTAAGTTGGCTGATCACCCCGGTCTGTCTCAGGGTGCTATTCGGCTATTTACGGCACATTTTCATTTAATGCATCCGGCTGGAAATCGCCCGGAAACAGAAAGTAACGCCGGCCGGTACTTTTCGAGCGGAACTCCTGACTTCATTTTTCACAGATCCCCCAGATGAGCTCGTCAGTAAACTAAATAAACTTGGGTGTCCGTGAAGGATGACGCTCACCATCCAACCGCCCTGTGATTAAAAGCCATAATTATGCCAGAAGCAGATGGCAGTATGAGCTAATGAAACCTGGCACCAGGAATGTCTAGTGTATTTTCATGCATGCATACATAAATGATAAAATCAAATTAAATTATAGTAAAATAAGAAATTAAGAAGAAAAATAGTGTATGTCCAGCATACGTCTGTCCCTCTTAGTGTGTTTTTTTTCTTTTAACAAAAAAAATCATTATTATTATTATTATTATTGACCCATGTGATGGTAGATGGTTTTGACAGTCTGGAGTGTTACATGCTGCTCAAGCTAATGTTAGCACTGTGTTGTAAGTAGATGCTCAGGAACAGAACAGGCAGGGCAGACAATGGCCTGGGGCCCCGAGCTGGGAGGGGGCTTCCGAGGGCGGGTGATTATATTGTGCATCGCAATGACAAACCTGTTTTATTTGTTATTCCGTTTTTCGCAAAAGTGAAAAGACAGGTCTTGTGTTTATTAAATTCTCTTTTAAATATTATAACTTTACACTTCACAATAAATGAAAGATAATATATTTTACCATGCTGGGTGTGGTTGAATTTTTTTTCCTCTGGTTGTAACCGACACAGACTGACGTATGACAGCATGTGCTGCTTTTGTGATTAAGGCTAGTCTGAAATCTGTGCCCCACGTTGCCCCTTCCTTGAACCATGATTGATGCCCTGTGACATTCCTGTCCTTTAGTGCAAACCGATTAGTCACAAAATCGCATGCACTTGTTTTTGAGGGCAATTTATTACTGTATGGGGTCCTAGAAATGACAGACCCCCCCCCCCCAGAAACCTTCTGTCCAAATCCTGGTTTTTGTTCAGCTTGAGGCTGGGCTAGGCTCAGTGGAGGTACCCTGATAATGGCGTGTTTTCCTTCCCACTTCCCTCCAAGGCTGCAGAACCCCCGTTGCATGGTTTCGGGCCCAGCACTGGCTTCAGGATGTGGACGGCAATTCACAGACGCTTCACAAGGGCCATGCTGAACCCGGGGGGGTTTAGGGCCCTGCGGCAGCTGTCTGGCAGAGGTCAGGCCCCTCTGGAGATCCCAGTCTGTCCCTCCTCGCGGGGGAGGTGCTACCAGCACACCATGGCGGCTCCACTGCCTGTGCCCCCCCAGCCCATGTGCACCCCCAGCTTGGGCATGAAGCGGGCCATGTATCTGGAGCGAGAGCGCCAGCTAGAGGTGACATGGGAAGATGGCAGCAGCAGCCGTTATCCACTGATCTGGCTCAGGGATAACTGCCAGTGTGCCCAGTGCATGCTGCAGTCGGCTAGTGCCCGCAGCCTGCCCCTGTCCCACCTCGACGTGGACACCGGCCTTCAGAGGGTCCTGATCACTGAGCCCTCAAAGGTAGGTGGCTTCTTTAGTGCCTGCTTAGTGCGGAACCCTGAATCTCCCAGTGCCCATCCAAGTTTGGCTTCTCAATGCTGGAATGAGCTGTCACGTCATCAGAGTACCTCTCAAGGTTCAAGAAACGCCTCAAGACCCATCTGCTCCACCAGGACCTCATGTAGCTCACCCAACCACTGACCTGCTGCATCTTCATCTGCTAACCTGTGGTCATAGTCTCTACTCTACTGGCTGCTCTTGTATTATTGTAGTTGTTATGTAGTGTGTGGGCAGAGTGGTGGCTCTGAGCCCAGGGACTGCCAGGAGTGATTCTACTCCATTGGGCCCTTGATCAAGGCCTTTAACCTACAAATGTTTCATCCTGGGCATGTAGATACGTTCATCTACATCCAGCCCTGCAAGCAGGTCCTCCAACTTCCAATGAAAATTTAGGGGTTGGTTGTATGGTTGGCATCACCTGCTTCTCTCAGGTTCTCATCCCTGAGGTGGTTCATCATGTGGTCGGTGCTGCAACTTGCCGTATCAGGGTATGCTCCTTACCTCCTACTATGCAGGAACCTCAAGGTCCTCATCTTGCCCTTGATCTCAGTTGCTCCCATTAGGCTCCTGCAGATTTTTAATATATTGTGTAGCTCTTGCTCCAGCACTAACATTCTCTCATCACTGCTCACTCGTCGGGAGTTCATAATTGCTGCGCTTAGCCCTAACTGACTCCAGGTCAGGCGTGTTGTTGTGATATCCCGTCCCTGCTGGAGATGTGCTGACCTGTGTGACCCCCCCCTGCCTGCTTCCCCAGGTGTCCCTAGTGTGGCCGGACCAGCACGTCAGCGAGTTCGACGCCTCCTGGCTGAAGAAGCGGTGCTTTTCCTCCAGGGCGCGGCAAGAGATGCAGGATGAGCTCTTCCTCAACCGTAAGCCTCCGCTGCGCCGGGCCCTCATCACCGCGGCGACCGCCCTCAGACTCTCCTCCATCCAGTGATTTTATCTGTCATCTTTAGTAGTGCCTGGATATTAACACCTACAGGCTCATAAGGTGTATCTATTAATCAGCTTTATGTATTTGCTCATCCATTCTACGACGGATACCAGCATGCCACAGCAGATGTCCCTAATTGTCACGGACGGCATGGGTGACTCTTCAGTCCAGTCCGCTTATTACTGGGGCGGTGTGCGCCCCACTGGGCCAAACACCTTAGCAGCAACCGGTTGTCCTCCAGGCCAAATGGGAGGTGTTTGGAACGAGGAAGGCCGCGTCTGGGACAGAATCGAGCATCCATGCAGCCAGTTCAGTTTATTTTCTCCAGCGCCTTTTGCTTTGCCCTGAGGCACTTCACAAGAGCGTGTGGCAGGCCATTATTATCTTTGCCAGATAAACACCCTGAAATGTGGACCTGCCTAGCTGCCGAGTGACTCAGCTCTAGTTACAAAAACACATTTTATTGTATAAAAAGCACATAAATCTGGTCCTGGAGACGCAAAGGGTATAATTTGCCAGCCTCTGTAATCCTGTTGCTCCTGCCTGGTTTCTGCGGAGCTTCTGGCTGGCGTGATTTTCAAAGGGGTGTTCGCCATCTGCATTTGTATCGAGTTGAAATGATAGAATTTGTGACCGTAGCTTTACATTTTCCTCCTTTGACACTTTGTGATGGTAAACCTCTGACAATAACACCCACAGATTAGTTAATTTAGCAACAACAAATAAAAGCCATCTTCAACAACTAGCGAGACCAACCAGTGTTGGTTTTGTTCCCGGTATGCTATACAGGTACGATACGAGCAATGGGGTTGATGTATTCTGACCTTCGCATGGATGCGTCTATCTTCGTTTTGGCACTGTGATGCCGTCACGGGCAAATGAGGTTCTTGATTGCATGTGTTTGTGTGACTCAGTGGGTTATGACACTGCCTGTGATCGGAAGGTCGCTGGTTCAAATCCCAGGGTCAGCAGAGTGATGTCACCCTTGGGTGCTTAACTAGATCCATAACCCTAATTGTTTCAGGGCCTGTCTGACCTTGCATTCTCAAGATGTATGTCACTTTGGATAAAAGTGGCTTTTAAATAAATGTGAAGATTTGGCCTATAAACACCTGAGAGGGGGGAGGGTTTAAATGTACTATAAAGGCAGATGGGAAGAACCTTCCCAAAATGTTGGCTTGAGTTACAGCTATGAGGTGACATGGCTGCGGAATCTAGCTGTTCCTCCTGAGCTCAGGCACGATTCACTCCTCATTATGCAGCCAAAGAATTATCTGTCGGTCCTGCTTACGTCATAAAAGTCCAGAATTGTGCCGGAGCGCATTTCCTTGCTCGCTGACTTTAAAGCTGTTGTGCTGTGCTTCATTAAATGCCGTCCAGTGAGTTACAGGCCAGACGCGTCTGCAAAAGCCATTAACGTGAGCAGCATAATTCACGGCTGCTTTTTGGGCAATGGGGAATGCAGCGTGGGGGCGTCTTGGTGATGGATAAGCCCGTGAGCGCTGTGGGGTTTGGCTCGGAGCCTACAGAAGGGCTGGGGGGTGGGGGTTGTCCAGACACCCCCCCCCCCCCCCCCCACCCGAAAAAGCAGGATTCCTAGGGCTCTCTGGTGGATCTGCATAGCTGACTCAAAAAGCAGAACTAGTTGTCTCCATGAACCTGGGGTGGACCAGAAAGAACAGAACCTGGCTTCTAACATCTGGGTTCAAATCCCAATTGGCCTCCAGCTTGGTATGTGCTTTGTGATCAGAAGGACATCACATAAAGTCGCAGACATGTGTAAACACTGTAAACACTATGGCTGAGTGCCACCCCAACCCTCCCCCACTCACATACAAAATGCCCTCAACTAAACACACAAAAACGTGTTTATGTTCACTTGAGGTGGATTTATGTCGAAAAAGAAGAACTGCAATGGAAGCAGAATTTGCCAATGAGTCGATACACAGGACATGGTAATTACTTTTAGACATGGATCTTAATCTACTGGGATGATAAATGTAAAGTACTATTTGTACGAAATTCACCTTATTCACAATTTCACTTTATCGGCTTACAGAAATTGTACTCATAATTAGCTGGTGCGATCTCTACCTGGGACACCCACTCGCTCTGGGCGCGTCTCTGTGGATGGGGCCGGGTCTTGCTGGGCCTGGTTACCAGTGATCCCTCAGGCCTGGAGCCGCTCGCCTGCCTCTCTCCATCTGGCGCTGGTTTGCAGATATAAGCATGTAATAGTATTTCTCTAATTTCACGCTGGATCAAAGGAAACGCGGTTTCAGTAGCAAAACGCATTCAAGAGTCAGTGTTTTCCATTTGTGAAAATTGTGCTGCGTAAAACGTTGTGTGGGTTTCTGTGAATATGCATTTTAGGGTGAGCGATATGATATCACCACATGTATTCCTTGGGGTTTCTTCTGAATACAACCACGTGACTTCACTTTTTAGCATCAAACTGTGGCCAAAATAGTGGTGAGAGTCCCACGTGTAGAGTTTGGTGTGTACCCTAAGTTGGCCTCTTTAATTCACTATTAGCATCCCATGCAGGCAATAATTTCATTGGATGTCATGATGCCAGACGGCCAGTAGGTGGCATGGCAATTAAGGAGACACACTAACCTGGAGACATGATGCTAGGGCACTCTTAGTTAAGAAAACTGGTCAGTGATTGTGTAACATCCAGCTTTTTGGAGGTATGATCCTTCAAGGCCTTTTATACAAGTGCTTTGGGAGTAGCGCCTCCTGCTGTATGTACTGGAACATGCTCCTTCAGTTCACTACTTGACTCCTGCCTTCCACACTTTGTCAAATTCCTCCCTGCAGCTGATTTTGGTGCTCATTGGCTACTGTGGCATGTACATGCTTCTCAGGTTTGGTTTTCCCTCGTCCCGGGCCCCCAGGGGCCCTGTATGCTGGGGTTTGCCTGTCCTTTTGGGGACACTCCCCTGAAAGAACTGTTTTAGCCGCTGCTCCCATCTGTGATTGGCTTCTGACGTCATAACTTTGTCATCCCACGCGAGTGTCGCTGGAGAAAAACATCCCACAAAGTGTTTCACAGATGTCTATGCAAGGGGCCGTGCTGATTCAGGGGATTATGGCCCCTGCTATTCAAGCTTCCTTCCCCAGACCCTCAGGAGGCCCCCGGGCCACCCCCTCTCAGGGACCCCCCCCTCCTTCTGTCTGCGGTTCTGCTGGCGGCTGAAGAGAGGGAGAGAGAGTCCTGCAGGACATGTTTTTCCTGAGTGAATTTTCTTGTACAGAATTAGACTCATTAGTCAGATGAAACTAGAGCTGATTTACAGTGATGTCAGTGTCCCTGGGGGGCCACAGTGTGGAGGGGAGGGTGGGCTCCCCGACGGCTCCAGTCCTGCGGTCTGTACACAGCCTCCGTGGCTGCGGAAACATGCCGCTGGTTTCTCATTGGCCACTCGAACCCGCAGGTGAGGCCTTGGTGACCCACCCACTTTCACAGGCAGTTACGCTCACCGAGAATGAAATCGAGTGAAGGCTGAGCGGCTGTCAGGAACGTGTTACATAAGGAGCCCCGGGCCTGGGTTCTGGGAGTCGCAGGGTGGGGGGAGGGGCTCAGATGACCTGACACTCTGTGTCTCGTGTCTGGCTTGGATCGCTTTATTTTCTGTGCTTCTCGGGAAAGCAGCTGCTGTCCATCACGAAACACCTCCCTCTTCTGCAGCTGCTCCTCCACACCTCCTCCGTGCTCCTCACACTCCCGCACGCACGCTCAACACACAATTCTGTCTTCATTTAAGTCATGCGGGGACAGTTTTCCTCTCTAAATAAATCCATTTTGTCTGTATATGCATAGGCAGTGTTTTACGGCCAAGTCTTCAGTTTAAAAAAAATTAAACAAAACCGAAAGAATTTCAGCAATAGCCATTATATTTTTGTTTTTGGTTCACAGTTGTTAATAAAAGTGATTTTTCTCTGGATAGCAGCCGCTGATGTGAGGATTTGCCAGCATTGCTGACAGACAGTGACTGTACTCAGTAACTGCGCTGGTAACATTTACGGCTGTTAGTGGCTGATTACGTTGTAATGAAATTGCGTGTTTTGGCCCCTGTGTTCTTGCTGGAATCTCCCATGCTGAGTTTGTCTTTAAGCTTTATAACCAAGTCGAACAGGAAATCAGGCAGTTTCTTTGGGGAGGCAGTGTGATATCCAGAAGGGCTGTAGGTCATGTCTGACCTATAATGTAGGTAGAGTTTAATATAAAACATTTGAGAAGTTAATACATTTAAAGTTTGTGGACAAAGCCAAAACCAAAACAGTTGCATCCTAGCTAACCATTGGCAAAATACGTTTAAATATTTTTGTTTTCTTCCTTTAGGCCTCGGAGTTGTCAGTAAAATTGGAAAAACTGAAGTTAGCATCTGTGAGCAATTAGGTGTGTTTCGTCCTGGTGATGCATCATTATGCAGTCCTACAGGAGGACACTGCTGATTTTGAGATTGCAGACGCTTTTATTAAGGTCATGCGAAGCCGCTCTGGATTATGCCATTAAAGGATGCTTTTGTAGGAATGGGGGTCAGTATTAATAATGCGATCAGCCGGTTATTGAACCTTATATCGGTCATTTGGTAAAGACCCTGCCTTCCTGATTAAGGTGGGGGTCTCTAAGTTCAACACACTTCAGTAAATCAGATCTCTGACAGTTGCTACCTGTTCTTGTGCTTCACTTGAAAGATTTCTTTTGCATTTTATTTATTTAGCAGGTGCCTTTGGGCAAAGCAGGGTCAGAGTTAAAGACCATGGCTAAGGGTGAAATCCCACTGCAGACCCGGGGACTCGAACCTGGGACTCTGCAATCACAGGCACGGCAGCCTTACCCATGAGGCCCTGCAGACCCGGGGACCTGCATTTGGGAATTGAAAGCAGTGTTTGTCCAAGTCTGTCCTTAAACGCCGCCTGGGCCTCAAAAAAGCATCAGAGCAAAAAGCGAAATTCACGAAACCGCTGAGAGTTTATGTGCCGCTAATCTAGATGATTTAGTTTTTCTGCCTCCAGAACATGGACACTGACAACTGGAAAAACACACCCTTGATGATATTAACACCATTTTGACAAATTAAATTTTCCAGTCTTTCTGGCTCGACAGGAATTTTGCTTGGAAATTTGAGTGTTGGGAGACAACGAGGTCTTGTTCGATTTAGTATGGCGAGTGGCATGAAGGTCGCTGATCAGCATAGGCAAGACAGTCAGAGGGCCTTCTGCAGCCGGCCGCGGGTGCGAGCCGCGGGCAACAGCCGAGTGTTTGCCCTGGACTGTGTGTGTTCAGTTCAACCTGCATTTTGAGGTTTCTTCAGTTCATTTCCATGAAAAGTGTCCGAGTTCATCCTGTGAGGCCCCAGGAGAAAGCGGTTGGTGTTCAGGGGCAGTGAGGGGGGGCTTTGTGGAAGCCGAAAGTGCCAGGACCAGTGTGGCCAGTGAAAGGGGGGGCTTGTACCAGGAGAGAGTAGCCTGCATGGAAAACACTCCTACCCCCTCACGCCGAGCGAGTGGAAGGATCGATTACACTGAGAGTTCAGCTCCAAAGGCCCCTCAGGAAATCTCCACTGGGGGGCTCTAATGCTTTTCATTTGTCTTACTGCTGAGTTTGAGAAATTTCATGGAAAGGAAATGCCGAACTGCATTCTGGGAGAGTGGTCTGTCCGCCAGTGGCAGGGCAGCACAGCCGTCACATTTTTCTGCGTCTGGCTTCCCTGAGTCCCCGCCCCCCCCCCCCCGGAAGCTCACTGTTTTGATGGGAAATGCTTCCCAGCTGCCCTTCGCTGGGCCGGGGATGGAGGCGCGTGACCATGCCGCGCGTCTGCAGTTATGTCAGACTTCAAGCTCGCTGCTCGTCCCTGCGGGCGAACGGGAGGATGACCCAGCGCAGGGTTTCTGGGATTGTCTGTTCCAGCTTCTCTCCAGACTTTCGGGAATTTCCTGCATCCGGACCGGTGAACCCAGGACAGATTAACAGGCTAAAAATGAAGCTAAAGGCGTGAACCTGGCACTGAAAATGCAGCAGGGAATCCGGC
>JABFEB020000020.1:6776362-6787961 GCA_019775895.2 Stomatorhinus ivindoensis | reverse complement strand
TATACTGAATATGTAAGAGTATACTGAATAGGTAAGAGTGTCGTGAATGCATATGATTATAGTGAATATGTGTGAGTATACTGAATATGTAAGAGTATACTGAATAGGTAAGAGTGTCGTGAATGCATATGATTATAGTGAATATGTGTGAGTGTACTCAATGTGTGTAAATGGCTGCTGGATCTTTTCATTGGACACACGCTGGGGTCACACGCTCACATATCACCTTCACTCGGATCTCTTCCTCCATTCTGACAGGGGACCCCTGTTCTGCGAGCTCCTGGACGCCTTGGCTGGCGTATCCCCCATACGCCCACAGCCGGTAGGTCCTCGAGTGCGATGCCCCAATGATGGCCGACCAGTGGCTGGAGACGTCTGTGCGGGTACGTTAAGAATGTAGCACACAATTTTAGTCAGGCTTGCCCAGGTGCAGTCAGGGAATTGTTGGACAGAGACACTCAAGTGGGAGAAGAAAACTACACCATGTTAAGGCTGGATTGGGGGATATTTTTACTGCTTCTGTTTATTTCAAATTTTAGCCATTAAATGTCGCATTGATTTGGAATAGCAGCTCTATTCCTGGAGCAATGCCAAGGAAGGCCCATAAATCATTTCCATATTAATCTGGAAGGCAGAGTCAGTGGGCTTCATCATTCACAAAGGCTCTCTGCTGCATTGTCATCTTTCTTTCAATTATTTTTTATTGTCAATCATGATTTTCATTAATTACTTATTTTTCATTATTACACAGAACAAAAGGCTAGGCTGTATTCTCCTGAAGAGAGGACAGAAGATTTTTAAACTTATTTTCTTAGAAATACTTCGCTTCAACATCAATCACTCAGGTTTTCATGTGAAGTGTTCAAAGAGTTCTAATCATCAAAATCAGTTCTAAGCCCCCGAAAGCGTATGCTGACCCAGGAAGATGTCGAGTCGATATCACTGACATCATCTTTCAGTAGTTGAACTGGAACTAATGCAGATTTAATGAATGTTTATTATAAATATGGTAACCATGCCTCTCAAGGAAATAACAAGGGCGGGTTGCAGCTGGAGCTGGATCGTTCTTTCTGGGGCCCCATTCAAAAAAAGTGACTTCAGATCCCCCTAAAATCACATACAAATGACCCCCCCCCCTCCAAAATATTAAAAAAACAAAAGTCATAGCAAACTAGATGGTTAACAGAACATGCTTCTTCAGGCATCTTCTAAATAACAAACACATTTATTTAATATTTAATGTAGTGACTGTTTGTGGCCAACAGGGGGCCCCACAGCAACGCACGAAGTGAGTGGTGGTAAAGACCACCACTGGTTGTAACTCACTGGGGTAATCTTTGGGGTGGAGCTCCTCTGACCAGTTCCCATAGAAGGTCAGTCTGTACATGGCCGTCCCACAGGCACAGCATGACGCCGTGGACTCCTCTCTGCCCCCCTGAAGCTGCTCTGCCAGAGCACAGAGCCATAGGGAGTCATCAGCAGCCAGAGGGAGCAGAATTCTCCACAAGGCCAACTTTACGCGGTACAGTGTGTGGTACAGTGTGCGGTACAGTGCATGGTACAGTGTGCATACAGTGCATGGTACAGTGCATGGTACAGTATGCTGTACAGTGCGTGGTACAGTGTGCGGTACAGTGTACGGTACAGTGCATGGTACAGCGTGCTGTACAGTGCGTGGTACAGTGTGCGGTACAGTGCGTGGTACAGCGTGCTGTACAGTGCGTGGTACAGCGTGCTATACAGTGCGTGGTACAGCGTGCGGTACAGTGTGCGGTACAGTGCGTGGTACAGCGTGCTGTACAGTGCGTGGTACAGCGTGCGGTACAGTGCGTGGTACAGTATGCTGTACAGTGCGTGGTACAGTGTGCGGTACAGTGCGTGGTACAACGTGCTGTACAGTGCATGGTACAGTATGCTGTACAGTGCGTTACACTCTCTGCACACGCTCATACCTTCCTCACACATCCTCCTGTTGACTAAGGCCCCATCCCGGAAAGACCTGACCCCCTTCCATAGGACATTCGCTCTGCGAAGGAATAAGATCTGGTTAGTACAACAACCAGCTACCTTCTAGCAAAGGAATCATCTAACCACTGATCCCGTCACACATTCACTGGATTGGTGGTGTTTTCATTATTGGGAAAAAATCTGAGACAAAAGACAGTCATTTTCAGGGATTCCCTACCCTGACCCACCTGGTCCCTGGTCAGCACCCCCTTAGCCTTGGGTCCCCAATGGTACCACACCCAAGAAACCCACTGGCTGGTCTCACAGACGGTACCAGCCCTAAATGACGACCTACTTCAGGATGACACAGCCAGTTCCAGCAGGGGGTGCCTTCCAGAGCACGCGGACCTGCGTGCGCCTCCGGGGGGATTTCTCGGTCACGGCGGTGGGGCAGCTTCTCATTAACTGAGAGCCGGCCTCATTTATCACCTGCGGATGAAGATGGATTTCAGCAGCATGAGGAGTTTCAGAGCTTCACCAACTGAACCTCTTGCTACAAAAATGAGACCTTGGGCTAGATGCGATTTGAAAAGGGAGAAGATCGACCTTCATGAGAAGGTGTGAAAAATTGTGTTCTATGTCTGGAATTTCAAGTGATTAATTAGAATCAGGGCATATAATCTCACATTATGATTTACTGTAATACTGTGCTGGGGGAACCAGCTCAGATCTTTCCAAAAGCATGTGACACAGACCTGGAGACACCATCTGCCTAGGCATCGGGAAATTACGGCGTGTCTCAGCGCGGAGGCTGGCGCTGATTCTCACCACTTCTCTGAGAACCAGCCGCAACCTTCTCGAGCTGCTTCCCCATTCCCATCCAGCCCGACACGTTCAGTCCCTGGACCCAAAGGATCTGCTACTCACTCGGAGCAGAATGGAGGTCATTCCCCACCATGATATTGGTGAAACGACTTTATAAAGTTCACGAAGGTAAAAGGCAGCCGGCAACCGAAGTGCAGCGCAAATGAGTTTGTTTGCCACTAGGGGTGCTAAAGAGCTACCCACAAGAAGATTCCAAATTTTGGCAATCCAGTCAAATGTCCAGTCACCCAAACATCTTTGAAATCAAAGACGTGACAAATTCGTTGTGAAAAATCATTAACCACAGTAGGGTGCTCCCTGATGGGATTATCAAACTCAGAGGTCCTCACTGGCTTATAAAATGTTAAAACACAAACTGGTACTGCATATATATTTAAAATCTTTCATCTTATTTGGAAACACAGCTAGGGGTGGTCAACTCATTTCCGAAACCTATCTGGTTAAAATAAGAAGCTACTCAAAGTCGTTTGGTCATCTCCAAACATCTAAATGCATAATTGGATAAACAATCCATTTTTCAATTACTCATCTTCGTCAGGGTCACAGGGGGTCTGGAAGCTATGCCAGGCAGTAGTGGGTGGGCGCACAGCCTGATTGGGGCACCAGTTCATCACGGGGCACCAACACTATGGGCACTTTAGAGACAGGGGTAAGCATCGCTGAATGCCTTTGGACTATGGCAACAGACTGGAGCATGACACAGGGAGGGCATGCAAGCTTCACACATACAGAGCAGGAACGATTCGAACCGGCAACACTGGAGGTGTGAGGCATTAGTGCAACCCACTGAAACACCCTAAATACACATGCATACAAAGTCAAAACACATGCCAATCAAGCTAGTTAATCCTGAAACTGAAAAGCGCACAGCTTGATCATTATCTTCTTGATCTCCATATAATGCCCGATGTCTCTCTAAGAGGCTGTCATCCACCCAGGCTGGTGTAGATGCAGTCACGCCACACACCCTGCCATTATGTGCTGCAGAAATCTATGCCTGTCAGTCTAGGATTAATCCGAGTCTGAGCATTTATACATATATGAGTCGCTTCTGGTAGGGATGACAGTGTTTCCTGTGGATCAGGTTTGGTGGGGGGGGGGGGGGGAATTAATGGAGTACTACTGAAAAAACTGCAGACATCAGCCCATGTTATACATGTTTTATTATTGTTTAGTGATGGCATGTTCCCTCTCTGTCTATGGAGGTAAACAAACAATAGTTAAATGAATTCATATAGGCTATTTGTTTTTAGTGACAGCTATAACTACATTTTTAGTGGTTGTTAAATTAAATCATCAGTGCTCTGCCCATCTCCAGTGCTGCACTCAATAATGTAACAACAGCTTAACTTCACTGTACACACACGTGACTCAGCATAACTGCACCGACCACAGCCTAACAGTGCAAGATCACCCTCTGTTTGATGGGAGAACCTTCTTGGTCCCAGATGCATGACTCTGAACTTCATTCCGCTATTTCCCTAAAACATGCACATTCCTAGGGAGCTTCCGTGTCACTGTGAATGGCTACACTGAACAGCTGGAATGTAAGGATGCTCAGCAGGAAGTGTGGGGGGGCATACTCTCTGTATGAGGCATGGAGGCTTGCCATGCACTCAAGAATTTATCACCATTAAGAACTGCCAACCAGCCATTCGGTACAGAGGCAGCTGTAACAGTCCTTACTAACCTAAACAGTATGAATATATCAACCCTACACTGGCCTCGCAGCAGATTTACAGCTAAATATAAAAGATTGCGCCTTCCATCTGTATGATTTAATGTGAGTGCATTAGCATCACCACAAATAGAGCTCCTTGATACTTTGTATTTCTGCAAGGCAGCAGTCATTTCATGCAGAGTTCATGTTTAATCGGAGCTATCTACCTAATATTGACCTAAGACAGTACCGACCAGAGGTTAAGCGTATATTTAAAGGACAAGTGAAATGTAGGCTAAATATTGTGTAAAAGTGATCGGTGGATATGAATATGGGTGGTTATAATGTACAAGTACTGAATCAGCACCACATCGGCTTTTATTCTTTCCCTTTTCATGTCAAGTACTTTTTGATGGCAAAGTAGTATATGGGATCTAAATATTTCGTATTTTAATTATTTTTTTGTTTCAATTTTGTGCTGAGTATTTTTGCAGACGTGTGTCGCATTTCATTATTACCGCTGTGTTCCTTGGAGATGCCGTAGCAAACTGCGCCCACTTTTTGTATTTTTAATATCTTACCTGAAAGGTACCGGCATAATCGGCCGCATTTTCGCCCTTCGCACCCTCCTTCACAGCAAATACAGTAAAACCGCTGAAATACCCGGAGCCGGACGCTGACAAAGTCACTGGAAATAAAAAAAATCAAACGTATGATTAAAATGAGCGTATAATGTCAATCTGAGGCTGACGAACTGCAGACCCGGTGCAATAAAATGCCAGGGCCATAAGTAGTCTTACAATTCTTCTTAAACTTATTGTTTTATAATGCATTCTTGTAAGAAAAAATGTTAAAAAAAAAAAAAAAACGTAAACTCTGAAGTACATGCATATGGTCCATATATAGTGGCTGGTAATTTTTCAACTTTTAGTTTTATAGCTCAACCCAACCGAAACACTATATACTCGCGACACACGAAGCAGCAAACTTTGTATAAAATTTAATAAAAAAGAACCCCATGATAACTCATAACCTGATCGATACGAACAAAGAGACAAAGGGAAACGCGAAGTATCCAATGCGTTTTATTCATTTAACTAAAATCTACATTTTTAGAAATTTTAGAGAAATAAAGAATGTCCCATCTCAACTTGTCTTTTGATGAAATACTTCAAAATACTTATCGTCATAAGTGTGTGGCTGAAGAGTTGAAGCAATTCGAATACACTGGAATAAACTGATAAACAGAGATGCAGCGGGTCATACTTCTAAAGTTTATATGAAATGTAAGCTTACCTCTGTAGGTGCTTCCAGGTCGGTAATGATGTAGGTTTCCCTGCACTCTCAGGCGAAATCCCTTAAATCCTCCTCTAAAAGCCGGAGCTATTGGGACTTTACCACAAAACGCATCCTCTTCACTCAAAGCGCAAAACACGCACGCAAAATGAGAGAGAATGTACAGGAACAGCACGTTTAACCCACTTTGGCTCATCGTGCAGTGTTATTTTATTCTCCAGGAACTTAATGCAAGAAAATCGAGAGTGAGAAACAAACAGGGAACGAAAAAACGATCAGTTTCTCGGGCGTCTTTCACTTGTCATAATAATACCGAAACCATCTCGATGAAAGCGCTCCTGAATCCATTGCACCTGTAATATTCACACATTTTTCTGGACCGATACCGCTGGTAGGCGAAGCACAGGATGAGATCGCCAGTGTTCCTAAATGTAAGGAGTGGGGCTTATTTAAACAGCCTTACGCTAGTGAATTTCACAAATTCACCAGTCAAATAGTCCGATTAATAATGCATGAAAACCGCCTCTTTGCATGGCTCCCGCCTTTGGTAATTTAATTGTTCTTGCGGTTCCGTTGGAGACGCTGACGTGAAACAGAGTTCGGGTGCTTGGAATTAATACACTTTTAAATTGTCATTGATACACAAAATCAATGAATTTTAATCAAAATTATTACTGCAACTAGCAAATTAGACTCTAGGTGATCACACGTACGTTACCTCAGAACATTCTGTCTTACCCTGCTCCGGGTTCTTCAGGATTCCCAGTAACGGGTTTCTTGCTGTGATGACTGGCTCTAATTCTGGGAGCCGTTTTCCTTCTTAATTTTCAGCTTTTCCAAGCATTGTGGTATTTTCCACTGCAAAAGGTGTCTCTATATAACATGACCAACATAAGCCTGTTTCAGTTTAGTCATTTTGTGCTCCATTTGATTCCTGGATTTGTTTGTTTTTTTCTTTTAATCCACTTTTTTGCAATCTATCTTTATCGGACACCAGACAATTTTGAATTCTTGTACCCTAGCAATCGGACAAAGTGGATTAGGCTTTTTGAATGCTTCTGGATCGCATCTGGCCTTGGTATGAAGCTGGAAGCACACCCGCTTGTTATAGACACCAGGGAATAAGCCAGACAGCATATTGGGTGTCTTGCCACCATCGAAAGAGGGCAGAGCAAAGTATGACAGGGTGTAAGAAGCTTTGGGAACATGCTGGGCTAAAAAAACACAATTTCATATATGAGAGGGATAAATTTAATTTGAGAAACCAAGAACCGGGAGGGGTGTCGAATCCTTCTTCATCGCCGTTAACACCCGAGCTGCTAACTTGGCAAGCTGCATGATCAGCTTACTATGGACAGAGCTGTGATGGACCTTCTGGAGAGGAAGAGCTTCAGTTCAGTGCAAGCCTCACCTTGGCCAAAGCAAGTGTGGACAGCATGATGGGCCTGTCAGAGAGATAGGGTCGGGAGTGCATGGTGGAGCCGTGAAAGAGGCTGAAATTACTTAGGGTATTAGGTCAAAAGGAGCAGCAGCATATTCTCCAAATTAACAGAAGAGAAAAAACACTGACACTGGAAGAGGAGAATGATGTGGTTGATGTATAGCTCCGTGGGGTGTGTGCTTGTGTCTGGAAGGTTGTGGGTTCAATTCCCATGTCCAACAGAGGGATCAAATCACTGCTGGGGCCTTGAACTAGGTCCTTAAGCCCAGCTGCTCCAGGGATGCCGATTGACTTTACTCCCCGACTCCAAAAACGTTCCTCAACTTGCATGTCCCCTTGGGAAAATCTACCTGCTAAACACACCTGGCCTCTCGGGCTGGCCGCATAGAAAGAAAGACTCTCATGGAGACCCTGGATGAATGAATGACATGCAAATGCATTTCAGTAGAAAGGAAGCAGTAGGTGTATGTATTTATACTCTCTCCTGGGGGAGTATGCCTGTATACGTACACACCGAGTGTCTCTGAGCCATGTGAGATAGGTTTTCAGGAAGGCATGCAGCCAAAAATTAGACCCGGGGAAACTAATGTTTTTTCATTCTCCCATTTTGACCAGCCATGTGCCTCTTCGGGTAATAGAAAGTTCTGAACCAGTTCTGTGTCTTCCACCCAGCTGAGATGATTGCACTGCTCCCAGCATCTGCAGTGTCCACGTCTCCTCCTACCCCCTCGTGTATTTTTCCTGCTGAAGCCCATAGATGAGAAATGAAAATATACCTCAAGTAACTGCAATCCAAATAAATGAATTCTCATTATTCCAAGTTACTGTCTTCCAGTTTTGTATCTGCATAGTGATATTTACTTTTTTTCAGGACAGTTATAGCATCTGAACCCCCAAATCACACTCCTGCGTGCTCCACCCCCCCACCCCTGATATGCTATACAGACAGTCCCCATGTTATAAGTGAACTCTACTCCTCAAATGTTTCTTTATGTTGAATCTGTAGGTAAAAATGAAAAATATTAATATAATACACAATAATGATAATACATCAAAAAATATACATACGGCACTGTGCTGTACCTTGAGCCAACAAACCGCAGAGCAATATTTTCACGAGCGTCACAAAGTAGTGCATGTGTTCGTTATCACAAACCGTTTTATCTCAACTGAATTTTTAAGATGCTACAGTAGGCAGTATCTGGTAGTTCGTTTGTAAGCATGGATTGTCTGTTAGTTGGGCGTTCTTAACCCCAACTCTGGAGGGCGGAAACGCTTCCCTAATCTGTAGCTCAGATCAGCAAGGCCAGCCCAGCCATAGATGAGAATCTCATTTATCTGCTGAACAGAGCAATGAAACACCTAGAACATCTTGTGCAGTGACCGCTTTGTGGCTCTGATGGAGAACTCTGCCACTGTCAGCTGATTAGCTGAAAAGCTTTTGAGGAACAATACGAAACTTATGGTCGATATATTCTGTAAGTCAGTTTCCTGGGAAAAGTTGCTTCGCCAGCCGAAGACATTCAGGGGTGTGCTCAGGTTGGAGAAGGACCCATCTTACAGTAATGTGCTGTTTGGCTTACTTATACGTTGCTTCTGACTAAAACGTCCGCTAAATTAAAACTAATGAAATGAATGAACATATATGTGCAATTCAAATAGTACAAAAGATGATCAATCAGAGTATGGATGGTAGACGGTGGCTGGACCAAAGCATCGCTGCAATGTTTGACTTGGCTGACAATGAATTTCTACAGAAGACAAGCCCTTTCAGTGCTGTTCCATGTAAAATTACGTTCCATGAGAGACAACCCATATCTACTCTTGCTAATAATTGGCCTCATCCAGTTGAAATGAGCTTTATTTGCCGCAAGCCACAGGCTTCTGAACTGCAAAAATCCTGAACACTTTGCACATCCCATCCTTGAACTTACAGTCATTTAAAAAACTAATAGCCACCCTTGTACCTTGTACCCTTGTACCTTATCCACCTCCCGGCACAGATAGCTTTATGTTTATGGTACATTCACGCCTTTCCTGGAGCATACGCACCTCTTCTAAAATAAACCACCACTACTGGTAGCTCCACCCACATGTGCAAAACTTGCCCCACACCCGCCATCACCTTTCTGATGCTTATGTAAGGTGGTGCACAGCTAGAGAGTTACTTTGGAATTAGATCAGAGGCGTTAGGCCAGGAGGCTTTGCCAATTACCGTGTCCTGATTTCATGGATAAATGCTTGTCTTAACGAGCATTACACAGATGGTTTTGTGTCTGATAGCACTGGCCAGACCTTATCAAGTCAACCAGTATGTTGCACTGACTGGTCGGTTGAAATACATCATTCTTAACTTTTAAGGTACAAGATACAATATGACATTCAAAGTTTTTATCAGTTTTACCAAAAACCATGTGACAAATGCCCATTAAATGTTTCCATTAGATAAACTAAAAATCTGCCTTATATAATATGTTTGTCCTACAGGTGTTTGCAAGCCAATGAAGGCTGGATGTGGATGTGGAGCCCAGTTCAGCTCGGTAAGGGGGGGCCAGGTGGGTAGGGGAATTTTTCAGTTTTAAATATTAAGTGAATCTGTTCCACTGCTTAATGATCTACTTCCAGCATGGGAAAAATATATAGAACCAAATTATTCATAACATTATAATATCTCGTTCTAGTGATATTTAAATAATTCAAGGGTTTATTTAAGAGAATAAATGGGAAGAAAACGTTAGGTTTGCTCTAATTAGAGAATATAAATATTCTGTAACTAACACGGCATATTTGACTTTCCTGGTTTTCTCAGATTCTGAGTTCCCCAAAGAGTGTGATTTTAATAACTATAAGAGCCGCGCCTTTGGGGTGGGAGCCCAGTGGGACCATTTCACTCTCTTTTTTTATTGAGCAGATGCTTTGAAGCATAGCAGCCAGTATTTTTGAGAATGAAGGTTCTGGAGCAAATAATTAATGGTCCTGCTTAGCGGCAGAACGGTGAACCCCCCCAATCACAGGACATGAACTGATAAAAATATGACCACAGGCACAGCACCCTAACCCAATGAGTCATACACCCCCTCTATACCTACTGCTGTTCTACCAATGAGAGAGAAGCTATCAACTGATGTGACCCGTCAGCGATGGATGTCGCCAGTGAGGTAAGACGACGGCTGTGTCCAGCCGGATGCTCGCTGTTGAGGCGTCACGGCCCAATGAACACCGATGGGCCCTGGATTGTACTTGCACATAATTGGTCGGTCCATCTGAGTTTGTAATTGAATAATGGAGTGGAACGCAGGTATGTTAAAGGCATCTGCAGATATAAAGGGCAGAGGACTAGCTGGTGAAGGATTTTCTGGAAGTTGTGTGTAGAGCAGCCATTAAGTACAAAGGCTGTGATGACAGTGACATGACAGAACTTCTGAGGCCAACTTCAGCGATAGCAAATGTGCTAAAAGGGAAGTGGAACTGGCTCTTGTGTAAACCTGTGTGGTGAATGTGGTCCTTGGTAACAGTTGCTAGGGTAAAGATACAGCATTTCTTGATATCTCCTTCCAGAATAAAAACATGCTTCCCGTTAATGTTAGAATCTCAACATTAGCATATTCAATTTTCACCAAGCACTGATATGATGCCAAATTAGGTTTTAATAATGCAAAATGCTTAAGGACATTTCTTTGACAAAATTCAAAATAAATTTAAAGATCTAGAGGGACACTCTTTAAAGTAGCCATGATTAGTCTATTGTGACTGTCAACCGCTGGCCCAAAAACACATTGCACATTACCGTCCAGCTTTGTCCAGATCCGATAACGGGAATGGTGCTGAGAGAGGGCAGCCCAGGAATAGACTGCCTGCAAAAACAGATGAATATGAAGAGATTGAGCCCTTTTCTTGAGTATGTGTACGGTACCATGGTAAGGATCTGATCCTGATTATAGAGGCTTTATGAGACACACATTAAGTTAATGGTGCCAAGGTCCTTAGCTTTATTCTTGTGATTATTACTGCCTCCACCTGATACTGTGGATACCTTCCTTTCTTCGCTTTTAATCACCATAGTAACCATCCCAGTTATGCCTTTTTGAGTTCAGTTGGGCTGCGTGAATGTCTGTCTCACACTCAGTGAGCTAAATTATATGTGCATGAATGTCACTGCTCTTATTTGCCAGTATGGGTCCAACACGCCTCACATCACAGAATAATTGGCGTGTAAAGAGGAAGAGGTGAAAAGAGCCAGTGCAGAGAATAATGTCCATCCAAAGTGTCACCTGACTAATAATGTCCATCCAAAGTGTCACCTGACTAATAATGTCCATCCAAAGTGTCACCTGACTAATAATGTCCATCCAAAGTGTCACCTGACTAAT
>JABFEB020000020.1:6762798-6776262 GCA_019775895.2 Stomatorhinus ivindoensis | reverse complement strand
TCACCTGACTAATAATGTCCATCCAAAGTGTCACCTGACTAATAATGTCCATCCAAAGTGTCACCTGACTAATAATGACATCCAGAGTTGAGGCATCTTTCAGGAAGAGAGCGACATTCACGGCCTGTGCATTTTCCCTCCTACATGCATTGTTTACCTGATACATGGCTTATTATTTACATGCGTTTATGTAATGTGCTTTTTAAAGCCGTGATTGAAATGTAAGCATAGCTGAGGGCATGAGGGGCTGCTTTTGGCGCGCTGTGTCATGGATAATTACACGCTTTGGTGCGAGGAAGAAGGCCGCTGTGCTGCAGAGAGCAGGCGCTCGTTAAGGGAAATACACTGCAAACATCCACACTTCCTCCTCCTCCTCGCTTCGCTTTTCAGTGCTGACAGCGGCAGTAACATTTTTGTTCTAACTGATAAACCTGTCAGGATGGTGGTGGGGGTGGGGGGAAGGGGGGTTCAGAATCCAAACTCTGAAGGTTTGAGGCCAGTGAGCCAGCTGAACATCAGTATACAGGAAATACACTGTATGTACAACATCTGAATGAATGTCAACAAAAAATATCCACCAACACAAGCAAAAACTGAGAAATATTCTGAAACTAATGTGTACATAGCTGTTTCTTTGTATCTACACCATACATAACCTGTGCCGGCTCCCTGTGTCTACACTGTGAATACCCTGTGCTGATTCCCTGTCTACACTATGCACAGCCTGTGCTGATTCCTTGTCTACACTATGCACAGCCTGTGCTGTTTCCCCATGTCGACACTGTGCATAGCTTGTGCTGTCTCCCTGTGTCTACACTGTGCACACCCTGTGCTGTTAACCCATGTCTACACAGTGCCCAGCCTGTGCTGTTAACCCATGTCTACACAGTGCATTGCCTGTGCTGTCTCCCTGTGTCTACACCGTGCATAGCCTGTGCTGTCTCCCTGTGTCTACACTGTGCATAGCCTGTGCTGTCTCCATGTGTCTACACTGTGCATAGCCTGCGCTGTCTCCCTGTGTCTACACTGTAAATAGCCTGTGCTGTCTCCCTGTGTCTACACAGTGCCCAGCCTGTGCTGTTAACCCATGTCTACACAGTGCATAGCCTGTGCTGTCTCCCTGTGTCTACACTGTGCACAGCCTGTGCTGTCTCCATGTGTCTACACTGTGCACAGCCTGTGCTGTCTCTATGTGTCTACACTGTGCATCGCCTGTGCTGTCTCCATGTGTCTACACTGTGCATAGCCTGTGCCGTCTCCCTGTGTCTACACTGTGCATAGCCTGTGCTGTCTCCATGTGTCTACACTGTGCACAGCCTGTGCTGTCTCCATGTGTCTACACTGTGCATAGCCTGTGCTGTCTCCATGAGTCTACACTGTGCATAGCCTGTGCCATCTCCCTGTGTCTACACTATGCACAGCCTGTGCTGTCTCCATGTGTCTACCTTGTGCATAGCACAGAGGTAAAACATCTCTCTCCACTCAGCAGAGAGCATTATGCTGACTGGAAACATGCCCATTGGGGCTGACAGATGACACGTCACCACAGGGCCTCGTAGCAGACGCATGTTAGCTTCATTTATTAGCAAAAATTAAACGGAGCTTTGACATCTTTCTGCAAACATTATTTCTTCATCATTCCGCTGAGCAAAGATAAGAAGCTTTAAAGAGGTTTAATTTTTAAGTTTAAAAGCTGCCTTCTGTCTTTCTCACAAAAAATAATGAAAGGCAGATCTCTGCTAAAACTGAATCATTATAGGGTTTATAATATGTTAGGGTCCATATTCAGCCCCGTACCCCCTGCTCCCCTAAACACAGACAATACTGCCACAAAATCAGAAAGGACATGTCCTACAACCCATACCCAAATCTACACCTTTGAGAGACAGACACACACACACATACAATGCACACACAGACAGCCACACACCCTCACATGGCGGTGGATTCAGGACAAGGCAGTGCTCAGTCAAGTGGCGCCCACATACCTTCCAGAAGGCCTGAATCAGCAGGAACAAGTATCAACACCTGCATCTGCACCCGCTTCTGTGCGTGGACCTGCATCTCTGTCTGCACCTCGTCCTGTGCTCGTGCACCTGTGTCTGTGCGGGTGTCTGCACCTGTGCCCACATCTGTACCTGCGTCAGCCCTCATCAGACTGAACCACTGTTCATGGAGCCCCAACAGTAAATCCAGATCATCCTGTGTGTCCTTTGTGTGTCTGACTGTCTCTCATGCACTGTTAGTAATATGTTGAGGATCCTCAAAATGGGGGCCTGAAATTCTATTGAAGGTCCAAATGCTTCACGACGGATCCATATTCCTGCGCCGTAGGGTAGAAGGGAGCTGACAAACTAAGAGTCCCCCTCTGAAAATATTTTTACCTTTGACTATGCAGCCTTCAACCTACTGTTCAATAGCACAAAGTGTTGGGAAAATACTGTAAACGGTTTTAGTATTAAAATTGCTGTAACGCAATGCAAACCAAAGCAGCTCAGTATATATTCTCCCCAGGCATTTTATACTGGTAAGAGGTGAGAAACACATGGCCAGCATCCCACAGGCCATTTCCACAGCCACTCATGTCGACTAACAGCTTGTTGCAGTTACAACAGACTGACTGACAGATGTTACAACAGTGATGCGTAAAACATACAGCTTTGCCAGAGAAAAAGTGATGAATCAGGGATCACTGAGCGCAGCGGTGTTTACCACATAAACCACACATTTGCGTTGGGCTCCCTATTGGCCACAGACAGTCACTACACCGAGTATTAAATAAAGACGTTATTTATTTAGGAGATGCTGAAGCAGCATGTTCTGATGACCAGCTAGCTTAGCTACGATCTTCTGACTCTACTCACTGGCTGTTTTTTAGGGTTTTAAACACTGGAGGGGGATTTGGGGGCCCCAGAGTGACTTTTTGAGTGGGGCCCCAGGAAGAGCGAACCAGAGAGGAATAGAGGACTGTCACCCTGGATGGCTAACCAGCCCCTGAGCATATAGGGTTAGGGTTAGGGTTGTTTTCCATTATAGAATGTTCCAGTAAAGTGCACACCTGTTTATTCTATATTTAGAATAAATATTTGATCAAAATAACTGCAGGAGTAATTCAGAAGGCAAACTGCAGCAAAAGAGACAGGAAAACATGAAAGTGATGGGAATGTTTATTACTAGGATTGGGACTGGATGGGATGAAGTGCAAGGATCCTGTCTGGTAAAGAAACCAAATTGTTCGGACTTTTGCTCAAAGCAGAGCAGGACACGCTGATATATACAAACAGCTAACGACATTTATGGGGAAAGTAATCAGCACCATTGACTCTGACCATGGGCAGTCACCCCCCCCCCCCCCCCAACCTCATGGCACAAAATGGAGTAGCTGAGCACTCCAGGAAGCACAGTGGATGGATGGATAGATGTCCAGGACAGAACGGGCAGCCGGCAGCCTCATGTGAATTCATGATGAACTGAGAGTCACTTCGGCAGAGAAGGGCGACACAGAGTTAGGAAGGAACAGCGGTGAAATATTCATGTGTTTATGTTCCATTGACATTACTGTTTAATTGATAAAGGCACTCAGGGGGGCGCTGCACAAGGCTCTGTGTTAAAGGTTGCCATATTCAAAGTTCTCTTGATCCGAGACAAAAAGCTCTGGGATAAACTGAAGTTTTAGAAAAACGATAGAGTCTCTATAGACATTAAGGTCTGATTCCCATCACTGCTTGGTCAACAGCAGAGACCATTGAGGTTTCGGTGACATGTGCATGCTTACCGGTTCAGACCTGTGTGGGAGGGTTGCATAGATCATGTAAAATGGGATATCATCTGAGATTTTTGATATTGTATGATAATAATGTAGCATAGAATTTCTTCATGGTCTTAAGGTGAGATGTGAGAAATTGTTTTGATTACAGGATAATCTGATGATAAATTATACTAGTTATTTTAATAGTCAGTGGCTAAATGTGATAAAGTATGTGTCCCAAAAAAAGACAAGCCCCTTGCAAACTTGGCTCAAGCCCTGATCTTTTCAATAGCTAGAAATGCCCCTAGTTAAAGGGCCAAACAGGGACATCACTCTGCCAAACTCAGGATTTGAGCTAGCGGTCATTCCGTTCCCCAGTGGAGACCCCTAAAAGATAGAGCCGCATGCAGCGAAGTTTGCTCCATAATGCTGCAGGTGGTTCCAGAGGCTGCATGGTGGAAGAGGGCCTGTGTGGGCCTGGATATATCACAGAGCTGATCTTCTCAGAGGGATGGACCTCGTAGAGGGTGGTACAGTGGGGCCCTGTTAGGGCAGCAGGCGCAACACCAGTTCTGCTGACACACAGGTGATATATGCCTGTGGAGACAGCTCATCAGAGCGCCCTCCATCTTCCTCCGTCATTCTTGACAGCTTCAGACTGCGGCAGAAGAGAGAGGCAGCTGAGTCCATGAAACATAGGCCGTGTTTTAGAAATGACAACTCAGCCATAAATCAGGTGGCACATGTATGAAAAAAGGCAGCTGTCTGCAGTCAGGTATGAGTCAGATGTCAAATCCGAAGGCAGGAACTGCGACTGTAAAAACTGTGGTGGATTGTACAGCTCACTGGGCCGGTGGGCACTGTGTGTAAGACCAGGAAAAAAAAAAACTAGAAAACCAAAGAGTTAGGAGAAAAAACAGGAAAACAAATGGCAAGAGAAACAGGAAAACCAAATGGCAAGGGAAGGATAAAGGAACCAAACCGGAGGGGAAAGAAACAGGAAAATTAAATTGCAAAACCAGAAAAGGAGGAAAACCTCCATACTATAGTATAGCACCAGTAATGAGGCACATCTGAAGTGCAGGAATGTAACCCTGCCTCAGGAACAATGTAATTACACTGCGATTTTTATTGGGTCATATTTTATTAAGTTTAACAAATTAGTTTTGTTTTATTCTGGGCATGAAACAGTCAATGCAGCCAGGAGCCCTGAATTATTTAACAGGCCTTGCCAAGGAGGAAGAGTAACTGTGCAGCAGCGTATCCAGTCTTTTTTCCTGCTCCCCTACTCATCGTTTACTCCTGAAGTGTATCAGAGCAAAAAAGCCAGCGCTTAACGGGAAGATGATAAATGTGTGAAAGAGCGCAGATGAAGGATGAAGCCGTTCGTACTGCTCCACTTATGAGCAAAGCCTGCCACAAATCACAGGGAACTCGCTCCTCCCAAACCCACTGCAGTTCATGATGCTGCCCCAGGGAATCTGATGAATGATCTTTGAGGGTGATCTTGAGGAAGCAGATGCAAAATCAAAGAAAGTGAATGAATGAATGAATGAATGAATGAATCACCAAGGCAACACCATGCCATTTTATTGGTCCCCAAGTAAGAAGACTTGTTTTCCCATGTCACCACACTCTGCACTAGTGTAGGGATACTGCCTAACACTTCTATCTTATTGCCAGACTGGTTAACAACTCACTTGTGCTACAGGGCTGGTTAAACGCCGGCTGATTACAGTTCCTTTGTTTCTCAGTCTTGAGGACTGATGGCGTGACCTTCTCTACGCCTGTGATCCCCTAACGGCCTGTGGCACCAATCCTGTGTCCCATGTGATTGAATTCGGCCTACGGAGCCTGACGTCCCTCAGGAGTGGATTTCAATTCAATTCAATTTATTTTTATATAGCTCCTTTCACAACAGAGACACCCCAAAGCATTTTACGCGGATGTGTTGTGATACATAAAGCATCCTTAGAGACAGATTCATAATGGGGAAAAGGAAGGAATGAAATTGAATAAAGAAAGCCAGAAGACAATGGATGAGAGGAACCAAGAAAGGAGAAAAAAAAACTCTGGGGGTCTAAGGTCAACTAGTAGAGCGAATCGGCATCCCGAACATAGGCTGGTAAACCATTCCACAATTTAGGGGCCTTCTATCCACAATACGGGGGCCCTGTAGCAGAATGCTTTACCGCCCACTCTCACTTTATTTATAAGTGGAACGACAAAGAAAGCTGCATTCTGTGACCTGAATGGACGGCGCGGATTGTAAACTTGAAGTAATTCTGCCAGGTAGGCAGGAGCTATAGACCTTTAAGTGCCTTATATGTAAGTAGGAGAACTTTGAAGTCAGCTCTAAACCTAACAGGAAGCCAACGCAGGGAACTAAAAACAGGGGTTATGTGTTCAAACTTCCTGCTTCTAGTGACAATTCGAGCTGCTGCATTTTGAATACAATAACAGAGCATTACAGTAGTCTAATCTACTGCATACAAAGGCATGCTTCAATTTCTCTGTGTCTTGAATAGTAAGAAATCGTCGCAGACGATGTGGTGTTGCTGTGGGAAGCACACCTTCTATACTGTATCCACATGTGATTTAAACAAGAGGCTTGTGTCTAAGATGACACCGAAGCATTGTTCTGTTAGCAGAGGACACGAAAACACAAATTAGAAGGAAAGGCCAAATAGACAGTAAGGTAAACATTTACAAGAATCACCTGTAAAGCAGACTGTTCCGACAGAGGCCTGCATCCCCAGTCACCTAATCAGGTGACATACAGTGTTTGGGTCACCAGCCTGAATGTTCCATTTAAATTAACCATTAAAGCGTGCAGTGGTGAGTTCCGTAAGAGGACTTCAGTTTAAGACAATAAGCAGACAGCAAACAGGAGCAGCTGAGCAAACGATAAGTGGAGCGACAAGAGAGGTGAGTGTCTTTCCAGCCTGAACTGGGGACGGAGAGTGATGGCTGTAGTACAGGCCGTCTATGGGAATAAAGCAGATCAAGGGTTAAGGAGATTTACACAGGGCTCACTTCCTGCCACAACCACACAGCAGTGGGTGAGATATTTTCAGCGGCGGGGGGGGGCTCTGAGTATGCTGGGAAAAATAATGAAAAGCCCTTCACACAGGCACACTCCAAGCACACAGATGCATGTTGTATGTAGATGCACAGATACATGTGTGTGTGTGTGCATGTGTGTGTATATATAAATATATATTTCAGTTTTTTAATTTGAGAAATGTTTCCATTGAGGTGAAAAAGAGGAGGCCCTCTTGTGGCACAGCAGGAAATCTACTAGTTTTACTAGGGACAGCTAACCAAATGCAGCAGCCATTCCTGTAGCTAGAGTATTTCCACTGGCATCAGTAGAGTATATATCATCATTTATCCTACCTGTTCACTTGCCTGAAGAAGAGTTTGCTTAGCGTCGGCTATTTCAAGTGAGACAGTAGGCAGATCTTCTTGCAAACATATTTGTTTGTTAAGTCTTCATCTACTTGTCAGAAACAAATAGTCAGATACTCTGTGGCACTGAATCTCACACAATGGATCGACTCCTAACGCTTGTAAGACTGATAGCTTAGGGGTGCTGTGTGGTTCAGTATGTTAGGCTGCTGCACCCCTGATCAGAAAGTCACCGGTTCAAATCCCAAGGTTGGCAGTGTGATGTCACTGCTGGGCCCCTGTGCAAGGCCGACAGCCCCCACTATCTCCATATATGTACATCACTATTATATACAATATAAGTATCAGCTAAATAAATAAGAATGTAAATGAGCTCCCCAGGAGTGATGCCACACTCCTAACATATTGACATTGCAATGCTGTCATCCCCGTTCACCTGTTCCTCTCATTCCTGGTTTCCAGTCGTCCACCTATAAAACAAACCAGACGAACAGCCTTACCATGACAACGATGCTGTTTCACCATGTGCATGTGTGTGCAATTCAAAGCCAACACTGAGCCAAGATCTACTGATTTATTTTCAAAACATACAACTCAACAGTGAAGTCTTATTTGCACGAATGAAACTGGTCAACATCTATAAAACGAAAGAGGTTCTCAGTTTACAGTACGTACGATGGCTGTAAAGTGGCAAGTTTAAACATCAGCAAAAGAACAACCATGCCAGAAACCAACGGGTATTGGAACACTTAATTTCAAGTAAATCCATTTTTCTCATTTACACATATTCACATATCATGGGTTGGAAATTCCTCCCCAAGGCTGTGAAAACACAAGTACTATACAACATCCCAGTAAAATGCAGATGTTTCGGAGAAAGCAATGTGGCGTGCAGAAAGGGATGGAGATGCCTGCTTCGGCTGGTTGCCTGAACATGAGAGCACTTTTTGATGTTTTTACTGATATACCCTGGGGCTCATCCCTGTAGCTCCACCTAGAGGATGGAGCAGGAGCCTCGTGTGGTATCGCGCACATCCAGAGCTACAGCCTGCAATGCTGGCAAAATCCAGAATGCAAAGAAATAAAAGTGCATCCATAAATCCATAAATCAAAAATAAATAAATAAATAAATAAAATCATGTGCTACTCATACAGAACAGTTCTACTAGAACGTTCTATGGTCATTATGAGTCCAGACAGAGACGAACACCATCATAAAACAGCAGGGTAAGTACAGACATCTGGGGGCAGGTGGATTAATACGTCTGTCATGATTGCTGGGCCACTCTGTGACGCTCTATGCCAGAACCTGATGTGTCTGTTTTTACGCACTGCACAATTGAAGGAGTACACGCGCTGGGGTTTCAGGCATTGGAAACTCATTGCCGTAAGGGACTGTGTTTAAAATTAATTTTAAATCCTTAAAAATAAGTAAATTAAACAATACTTGCATTGATTTTGCAGATTATGCTTTTAATCTGAAGAAATCCTGTCATACTCAAAAACACCAAACCGAATCAATGAATCTACCTCCAACTCTGAACCTTTATACCTTCTGACCCCAGTCTCTCCACATGCACACACCATAATCTTCTATCCTCAGGTTACACTAACCAACCATAACTAAGCCTAACCTTCCCTGATTCATCCAAACCTCATCACCCTAACCTGCTTTTTCCAGCTGCCTAAATCACCAGCACTCCGGATGCTCCCGGGATAAAGTGCATTTCAGTAGATTCATTAATGAGTCACAGTACGATTTAACAATAAAATAAACTTTCACAAAAGACCTTCACGGTCCGCTGTAACTGAAGTAGTGCCTCACTGTAAGAATTACGGGTGTTTTAGCCTGTCAAAAACATACTATACCACACTTACAAAAAGCCCTTAGATCAAGGAATCCATGATTACATGCATCAAAAGCATTTTTCTCTCCAAGATACATGCCAGCTGCTTGAAAATGTGTAATTTTTGGCAGACGGTCTGCTTTGTGATGAAGACCTTTAGATATCATCACCCTTTTATTGTTGCTAAAAAATCTCAGCTTGTGCCAGCAGAGATGTGGCCAGCTTGAGCTGCTACCTTCTGAGCTGAAACCAGGATCACATTAGCAGTTGGTTCACGAGACATTACAAGGCATCTCTGAAGATACGTGTTTAGGTAAAAAAAAAATCTCCCTATCAGATGTTTCCAGATGTTTCAGCTCAGTATTTATTCCCGCAGTGTTTTAAATATAAAAACGTTCATGATCATATATATTACAATGTGTACAATTTTTTTTAGAAATTTGAAACCTCTCAAAGTGACCTGATGTGTGTATAGTCTGCTTATTCAAACAGATTTTTAAATAGACTTTAGACATTCAGCAGATGCCTGAACGTTGATAAGACATGGCTTAGTTGCGCATGGAACCATAGAGCATCTCTGCACTTACATACAAGGTGCAAAAAAGAAATCAGTAATAGGAAAGTCACCTTCAGCCTCTGACTATCCTGTTTCAGAAGAGAGAAAAAAGGTAAAACACTTCCGGCAGATCCGATGTCGTGTGCAGGACAGATCTGGCCCTCCCGACTCCGGCCCCGGCAGGGTCCTGGATTGCTAAGTAGTTTAGGTCCCCCAGAAGCTGAACACGCACGTGAAACACGCAGAAGCATGGGGTAAATACAGAGAGACAGCCACGGATAACGACCGAGGAACACGGCGGCTGCAAGCTTCACCCCAACCCCATCCGCATCACGGCACGATACCGGCTTGATAAAGACACGCACTGCTCACCAAACTGTAGCGAACGCCAGAATCAGGCCGCAGAGGAAATAGGCAGCTCACCAGTGTTAGAAAGCGCTGAGGGATTAAATCATCCTCATTTTGGTTTTACACAGTTTAAGTGATAACTTATCTTATCACAGATAATCTGGTCTTGAATGGTACACGTCAGCAGAATTCTCTGGATGGTATATCAACCCACAAACCTGCTTAGCCAGTTAATGAAACATAAATTGAGCTACAGAGGAACAGGGTGCTTTGAATGGCTGGTTAATATAAACTGTGCTGGAGCGTGACGTGTTTATTACACGTGGCTATATGGCCATTTAAAAACACGTGAGAAGCATCAGTCCGCGCTTTTCTATGAACAGCTGCACACCACCACTGCTGGCTGCAGGTAACTCCTCACACAGGTACACCACACACAGCACTCGCATCTCACAGTTAGACGTAACTAGTACACCTTCAGCCCCCAAAGTAAGTCCAGGCCCCCTCCGGTCCATTTCCAGCAGAGAATATTCCAGAAGACGGAGCCCCATCGTGCACCCATTCCGTGAGGTACATCTGTTCACGATTCTGATCGGACGGCATCGAGAGCCCCACTTTCAGTCGCAGAGACTTCTTTAGTTAGTTAAAACTTCACATAATGAAAAGCTAAAAGAAAAAGGTTTTAAAATTAAATTTTAATTTTAGATCCAGAGACCTCCGAGGTCGTTCAGTGAGGAGAGTTTCAGGCGCTTCTACGGGCAGCCCTGCCATGCCTGAGTAAGACGGCCATGTTTGGGTCCTCGATCCCATCACATTGCAGGGAGCACAGACCCAGGGCTCAAGTGCGTCCATTTGCTTCATGGTGACTGTGGTGTCCTCCTCGTGAAGGTCCTGTCCAGGATTGCAGTGGAAGCTCTGCCTGGCTGACAGAATAAGAGGCGGCTTGGTGGCAGGGTCTCCACACATCCTGGCAGGACCCCTAGAGGCGAGATCAGTACCAATGTCATCGCGGCTCCCATTTGCAGCCAGCCAGCTGTGCTCAGTAGCCTGGGTCAGCGTATCGAAAAGAGGCATCCGAACAGCTTATTATAATACGATCAGCTTAGTTTAAAAGGATAAGCGTTCAGCGATCTCAGCGGGCAGGCAGGCAGGCAGGCCAGTGTTTGGCCGGTTTCCGGCATCTTCTCAACCAACCTGCTGCTTGGGTGAACCCACACGAATCCTCTGAGGAATCCCTCTCAGCAGATAGTCTCCAAGTGACACTGATTCTGTAAAAGACACACAAACACACACGCCCAAGGTCTCATTAATACATATATGAGCCTCTGTAGGCATATTAAGGACTGAGGCCACAGGCGGTGTCCCTAATATAGAAGGGATCCTTTAAATAATAGGGCTCAATTAAATGCTCTAACAGTTAATTGATTTCTATTATTAATTTTAAGTAAAAACGCTACTCATAAAATTATGTTTGGGGAGGTAGAAGTTAATTAGGTGTGTGTAGATGGCTTCCAGGAAGAGCCTGTGATTTTGTGATGTGTAATGATTATTAACCTGGCTCATTCATCCCAATAAAATAAAAATATGAATAAATTCATGTAAAATCATGGTGCTATGCATTAGCAAGACATAGAGCGTTAGCACTTATGTGCCCAGAGAAAGTTTGTCAGGGGACGGTAAACAATGTTTAACATTTCCTGATGATGAGCGATACGCCTCTTTAGCAATAAGAGTGACTCCTCAGCCTTTCTCGTTTGGGTTGTGATTCTCCTGCCTGTTTAACCAATGTCAACAGGTACCTCCAGGCTTTTATTAATGCAGAAAAGTTTAAGCCAAAGCAATGATGAGTAACTGCACTCAGTCACAGCACTTTTATGAGTCACACCTGTCACACAAGAGTTACAGCACTTTATGAGTCACACCTCTCACACAAGAAGAGTTACAGCACTTTCATGAGTCACACCTCTCTCACACAAGATGAGTCACAGCACTTTTTTGAGTCACACCTCTCACACAAGAAGAGCTACAGCTTTCTCACACAAGAAGAGTTACAGCACTTTATGAGACACACCTCTCTCACACAAGATGAGTCACAGCACTTTTATGAGTCACAGCACTCTCACACAAGATGAATTGCAGTACTTTCATGCATCACTGCAATCTCACACAAGGCAAATCAAAGTGCTGTCACACAAGATAAGTCACAGCACATTCACGAGTCACTGCACTTTCGTACAAGATGAGTCAAAGCACACAGAAGTGAAGGGAAGTCAATGAACCCAAACAAAGAGCACTGCAATGCCGGTCATATGGAAGCCGGCCAGCGTGTGGTACTGTAGGTGGCGCCTCTTACTGAGCCAGCCCACTGGCGAGGAAGGTCCTCTGGTTCCGGGGGGTATGACATCCAGGACGGACTCCTGTAAGAAGTGGGGGGCGTGGCTGCCGAGTAGCCTGAGCAGCAGGGCCGGCTGGCATAAACTGCTGTGATTGGGTTACCTGTGGATGATTGACAGTGAAAAGGCCAATTCAGATGGAGCTTTTGGGGACGTCTAAGCCACACATCATCAGACACATTTTACCTTAGCATATGTTTGTACTAAGCAGGGAAACAGGAGTACCCAGAGGAAACGCTATGACTACACTGGGAGGACATGCAAACTCCACACATGTGAAGCAAGGCAGAGACTCGAACCTCAGTCCCAGAGGTGTGGGGGAACAGTCCTAACCACCACGCTGCCCTTAATTGTTCCTGTGATTGCCAGATCAATACGGGCTGATTTTTTTACTATATAATCATACAGGACCCACATTTTCTGATCCAGACCCTTAGTATCTGATCTAAGAGCCATTATGTGTCTCTGCGGATCAGAATAATACTGGATCCCAAACTAGAGTCACCTGAGTAATTTGCTGCATGCTGATCAACAGCGGCTCCTGGGAGAGGCGACCGGCTCATGGGCACACGGACGCTGTCATACACACTGTGCATGTCTGCCAGGGAGCATTCCGAGGACCTTGCTGTGGGCCCAATGTCCGAGGTTGAACTGGGGTAAAAAATGGTCAAGTTAAATGCATTATTGTCTTCCTGCCACTAGGGGGACCACAGCACCTAAAAGCTATAGGTAATGTTGATAAAATTGTAATGGGTCAGAGAATGTTCCTGAAGTCCTATAAGTATGTTAAGAGTTATAAAAGACTCATACCGCAGTAGTGAGGCCCCAGGAGTGTGTCCTGTCCGAGGGGGTACTGGGGGGGGCTCCATAGCCATGTCAGGCAGCTGGGTAAAGTGGAAAGCCTTCATGGAGTGGAGAAAAGGAGGAGCAAAGGTGAGCTCAGAGATTAGGCTGATTACATAGAGCACCACCCTAGCAAAGTCAGGGATTCAGTACCAGTGTATAGAACACCACCTTAGCAAAGTCAGGGATTCAGTACCAGTGTATAGAACACCACCCTAGCAAAGTCAGGGATTCAGTACCAGTGTATAGAACACCACCCTAGCAAAGTCAGGGATTCAGTACCAGTGTATAGAACACCACCCTACCAAAGTCAGGGAT
>JABFEB020000020.1:6732816-6747884 GCA_019775895.2 Stomatorhinus ivindoensis | reverse complement strand
GTTCTCTCTCCTTCCCTCCCTCTCCCCTCTCTCCTCCTCACTCCTTCTCGCCCTCCCCTCATTCTCTCGTCCTCTCTCCTTCCCTCCTTCTCCCCTCTCACCTCCTCACTCCTTCTCCCCCTCCCCTCTTTCTCTCTTCTACTCTCCATTCTCCCCCATCCTTTTTTCTCTCTTCCTCTTTCCTTCACTAGCTCTCCTCTCTTCCTCTACTCCTTTTTTCTTTCCTCTTCATTCCTTCTCTCCCCTCCCCTCTCCATCTCTCCTACTTCACTCGTTCTCCCCTCCTCTCTTCTACTTCGACCTCCCTATTTTCTCTCCTCCTCTCTCCCCCTTCTGTCTTTCCTCCTCTCTCCTTCCCTCTTTCTCTCCTCCTCCCTCCTTCATTCTCCTCCCCTCTTTCTTCCCTCCTCTCCTCCCCTCTCCTCATCTCTGTGTTGCACATGCCCTGAGGCTCAGCAGCTCGGAAGGGAAGGCAGCATTTAAAATACCAATGAGGCAGTAGGGACTCAATGCTGGGGAAGTTGGGGGGGGGGCTGATGTGTTGGCATTCATGCACTGTTTGGCCCCTGAGCTGTGCGATGCTGTGTGGGAGAGAGGCAGGGAGGGATCCACATGGCTCAAAACTCCATGATAACATGAGAACCCTGTGGTCCATCTGACCAACAAAACTCTAACTGTGAGCCAGACCCGAACCCTGACCCTTAAAGGAAGAAGAAAACCCTCATTAAGTATAAAATACACCACCAACCTTTCAGGTACAAAGCAAAAACATTCTAGACATCGTAATAAATAAATAAAATATTAACGCTATATATTCTGAGCTGTTCTGTTTTAATATAAGCTAGTGAAGTAACTTGCTGGAATTCATTCTGGGGTATTTCTCCTAGTGATGCCCCCCCCCTCGCCAGGTCCCCGGGAGGCTGACCTGAGCCTGTACGGTGCTGAGATTCAGTGCCTTCTGCAGGGCACGGCTGAGCCCGAGCGGGAGGTTCTGTCTCAGTGCACCGTCCATCCTCTTCCCCCTGAAGTGGACGGACAGCACTGCAGGAGGGAGGACGTCAACGTTAGTGGCCAATGAGGAGGAGCCGCGGCACCACGTCACGGCCGGCCGGGGAGCCTCTCACCTGTCTTCACCCACATCTCCTCAGTGACGTTGCACTGCAGCATGGGACTCTCTGTCAGGGAGGCGTTGGACACACTGACTGCGGTCTTTGTGGCTGTGAAAGTCAGTGGTGTGGCACTTGTTGTGGTCTGCATGGAGGTTAAATCGGTTGTAGTTGTCTTCATAGTGGTTTTCTCCAAGACCTTCCCCTCAGTCCTGCTTGTGTGGGTCTGTGTAGTGCTGGCCAACCTCGTCGTGGTATCAGGGATGACGGTGGTGGTCCTCACGGCATCCGTGACTACGGTCGTGGTCGTGATGGTCATGGTGGTCGTTTCAGGGGAGCCATCTGTCACGGTGTGTGGCGGCGCCCCAGAGGCATCTGTGGTTGTGGGGTCTACAAGCAGCGAATCGCTGGGGCCCATCGAAGCCAGGCCGCGCTCCAGGTGGGTGGCATCCACTTCACTTGGCGAGGAAACGGGCGTCATTGTGGCCGGAGGCAAACCGGAGACCGCCGTCTCATCTATGGCGTAGGGGCGAGAAGAAGTGCCACCATTAATATCAGTACAGGGGCAAAAGGGGAGGGGAGAAGGAAGGCTGTAGCTGGCCAGTCAGAAGATACACTTGAAGGAGCGGGCATCTAGCCTGGAGTGTGTGTCAGTGGGTGAGGTGGGTCTAGGTCTTGGTGGATGTTCTGGGTTAGGGTTAGGTTCTGGGTGAAGTGGGTAACAGAAGGGAATTCTGGGTAAGTATGAGCTGAGCCTGGGACAGACCTGAGCTGTAGGCGGGATACACGCTGGTGACCAAAGCGACAGAAGATTCAGCTCCCTTGAATGGCTCTTCTGAAGGCTCTTGGCTTGTTTGGTTTCCGTTGTAATTGCCAGAGCCGGCCGGGGAGACCAGCGTCTGCACTAATGTCTGGGGCCCTTCGACAGAGCCTGCCAGCATGGTGAGAATAGAGGCAAAGGCTGGCTCCTCGCGTCGGCTCGCTGCTGCCCCTGCTGGATGGACACGGCTGTGGGCGAGCTGTCCCTCCTCCTCCAGCAGAAGACCAGCCAACAATTTGGTCAATCCCACTGATGGCGTGTAGTCAGGGGGGAGGGGGGTTGAAGCCGATCCCTCATAAGCACCTTCCCCTGGAAAAGTAGGGAGAAAACACAAAGTGCTCACACGTCGTCACTCCGACGCTCACATCTGATCTGTCATTCCCCAATGTTAACGCCTAGAATTACGCGTTTCTATTTGTTCATGTTAGGTGTCAAAGCAGAATGGTTATGCTCCACTATGTCAGAGTTAAAAACTCACATATGGCAGCAGCGATATTCAAAGCTCCAAAGCTGATAATTCACATATGTTCATGCGATGGAGCCGCACTGTCCACGAAAATAGTCACAATAATATTTAGCATCGTGTCCACAGGGGTTTGTTGGAAGACACATATGTGCTGTGAAATGGACAGGAACTGAACAGCCAGTAACTCAGAGGCAGGTCGGGTTTCCACGTGTTTCACGTTCACCGGCATGAGCCTGGCGGACAGAAGGACCACGCAGGGTTTGCTTTCAGAAGTTTGCTCTCAGGAGACAAAGTAGATTAATGCTGCATCAGAAGATCTTCATTTCAAAACAGACCACTGAGACCTTCCATCCTGCAGATCATCTGACACTAATTCTGTCTGTTAGCTCTCCTGTGACACTCTTGAAAACTAATACACCTAAAAAACGTTGTGTTCCTCACTGGACCTGACGCCGTATTAAGAATGAGAAACCAAGGGCTGCACCCTAACTCAGACCCAGCTGAATCCAGTTTAATTATTTGTCCAGTGGGGTCCATGAAAAGCTTACAGATGGAAGGTACTGAGCAGAATGTGGAGCAAGATTCAAGATTCAGACATTTATTCGGATGTGCACAGGAAACAGTAGTTACACTACATGATAAGAATGAAAGACAAATACAGATGAAGGTGCTTACAGTTAGACATAAAATATGTAAATACTGACAGATCTGTGCCAGACTAAAAGTGCACAAAATCATTTTTTTAAAGTCAGTATATTTTATATGGAAACATATAAAAGTATGAGTATTTAAGCATGAACAGCAGTTAAATGTGTCTGGTCTTGCAAGTCTGGCTGCTGACTAAGGAGGAGAGAATCACGCTTGAAGCTCTACACAGATGAGCTCCGAGGATTAATGAAAATATCAGGACAAAGTGTAAAACAGCACTTGGCCCCTTCCAGCTGAATTCTGACAAGCAGCCTCGTTCAAATGGCCTATTTTCATTGCTAAAACTGACTCGGTGATAAAATTAAGTGCTATTATGAATATAATAGACTGTTTAACTACATCTGAATATTTGCATGAACGCGTAAGAACCACGCAGCCCCCCTGTGGATTTGCTAGGTAGTGCACAACTGTCCTTGAGCCACAGTGGAGTGCATTTTCAAAACATATTTCCTGTGGAAATTTACATAACTATAAATTTAACGTCTGTTCACGAGGCCACTGCCTGAAGTCAGAGGCTATTCATTTTCGTGATTCACTTCAGCATATGCTGTCAATAAATCATAAATTGCAGAAATCACTCGTGCAAAGACATCTCAAAACGATTATTCATAGTCAGTGTTATCATTCAGGAAGCTGAGGTCAGTTACTATGAATAAATCAGCACCATTTTTCCCTCTCCACGGTTCACTGACCACCCATTTACCAGAACTGGGGATTCAGGACAGGATACTGTGGAGAACCTGGAGTCAGTCCCAGGAAAGACAGGGCACAAGGCGGGGATACCCAGGGTGGGCCATGCCAGTCTATCGCGGGACACACACACACACTCACACACACACACACACACACACACACAGAAGCTACAACGCTAACCAACAAGGCCTGCTGTTAGGCAACAGTGCTATCCAACGAGCCGCCACTCCACCCTGCTGTTACACTGGTGCACTGACCAACGAGCTTCCTCTCCACCCTGCTGTTACACTGGTGCACTGACCAACGAGCTTCCTCTCCACCCTGCTGTTACACTGGTGCACTGACCAACGAGCTTCCTCTCCACCCTGCCTTTATGCTGCCGTTTCCATTAGACTACAATGCCGACAAGTCATGCCTTTATGCTACCGCCTTGCGCTGCCTTTATAATACGGCACTAACTGAAAAGCCACCGCTTTGCCCTGTCATGACACTACTGTGGTAACTGACAAGCCACGGTTCCACCTTGCCGTTATGGTAAGTGACAAGCTGACACCCTGCCATGACATCATGCTATGGGGCTAACCGACAAGCCACAGCTCTGTCCTGCCATTTTGACATTACAATGTCATTAGAGTCCATTTTTTCATCTAATGTAAGGACAGGTTAATTGCCAGATATATGTAAGTGTATTACCCTGTATATGATACCGAATTTCTTGAAGTATTAGTACATGGCATCATTAATCCAGTGTTTAAATATAGGTTTGGCATTTGGCGATTTGTCTTTTCATTCATTAACATAATACGTCTGGTAGGTGGTGTGGCGAATGCCATCACTGTTTTACCCCAGCTGCCTATGTGCTCTTCTTCTGGTGTTAATCCAAGGATGGCTATGACAGGGGATGGCTCAATTCGATGACGATTTTCACTTTGACACTTTATTTTTATTTTCGTGTAAACAGTGATTCACGCCATTTACTTAGCTTTAACTTCAGCTTAGCGTTTTGTAACTTTGGTTGAAAAAAACTTGCATGTATATTGTGTCAATTGCGATCATAAAATGAAAGGTATCTATAGGGGTAACAGACGTCTGGGTGTCCCTGGATGCGAATTTTCGTTTTGCAGGGTGGCTAGGGAAGACTCATTAATATTCGAGCGCTACCTGATTGGGTGGTGAGAACTCATTAAAATCCTGGGTCCCGGGAACATCCTCTTTTTCATCTCACCAGATATGGTAACCCTACCGACGAGCATTCTACAAATGAATTAAAAGTGACCTGTTTGTTAATAAAGCAATAGACAGGAAATTAACAGGCCATTTTGACAAACACCAGGAAATATTAAAGCTCAGTACTAAAGACATTAATAAAAGGAATATTCACATGATGTATGAGGTGGCATCAACTGGATTTATGACACCTTTGATTACAGCTCCTATTAAGGAGACAGACATGCACAGAGAGAGACTCTTCAGGGTTTAGATTTTTAACTATTTATAGCTGTCAGTCACAGCTTTAGACCTGCCAAATCTCCCAAGATGCATCAGCAAAAGCCCATCCCCAGCCCTCCATAGTAAGAATGCTATTCACCAATCCCTTTGTCTCTTGGCCACACCCACCACACCAAATGCTCACCAAGCCTGACATCATAGCCAACCGCACCCAGACTGTGGGATGTGCAGGACGTATCGGCCCCCAGCAAACATCTGCTCCTGCTGCATTGAAATGCGGAGCTTCTCAATCACTTATTAACCACAAGCAAACATTTACCCACCAACAGAAGATACATAATGAACTTCTCTTTACCTGACCGACATGCACAAACTGCGACGACTCATTTACAAACAGGAAGCGTGCAACAAATCGTTTCATCGTCCCCGACCTATGGAAGAGGTCGCTGTCCCGCCTCACTCTGCTCTGGGCTGAATATAAACCGCGTCTGAGCTGCTGGAAGCAATCCCCAGAGTCGGCTCACGTTACGGAATCGGGGACACGCCACAGGTGGGGCTGATGGCATGGGGGCGGGGCCTCGCCGGAGCCACGCCCTCCCACGGCTCGCCCACCTGGTCCCGCAGGGCTCCACCCGCTAGCCAAGAGCCAAAGCTTAAGGGAACCCAGCGGGCTTGGGCAGAGGGGCGGCAGAGGCTCAGAGGTCCAGGTGGTGCGGGAGGGAGGGGCGTGAGGCCTCCATCCCGAGCGGGAGGAATACAGAGCGTTGGGGGCTCAGCGCAGGTCTCCATCTGTCCCCACAGCGCCTCCCCCACCCCCCCGGCTGGAGCGGGGGTCCAGCCAGGCTCAGTGTCACAGGCAGCTTTAAATATGGAGAGGAGGGTCATTGGCACAAAGCCTGGCTGCTTTACCCAGAACTGAGAGGCTGGAGACCCAGCGAGAGCTCACACTGATTACGGAGGGGTTTGGAGCAGGGGGGGGGGACAAACAGGGCGCTGAAACCAAGCTTTGTTTGCCATTTGCACACGTACCAGTACAAAGAGTTCATTTTTGCAAATCCCATCATACTATCTTCTTCATACACTCACAGACAGACACACACACGCACACATACACACACACAGTCCATGTATTCATATCATTATGGGGAACATTAACCTAACCCTAACCTAACCCTAACATAATGACAACATTAAGCCTACCCAGTCATAACCTTAACCATAAGTAACAAAAAACAAAGCACTTAACTTTTGGCATTTTTAGTTTTTCTGATTGCACTCACAGACTTATAGAGAGATGAGCTTACACTTGCCCCCCACAAGGTAAGAATTTACAAGTTGGAGAAATCTGGTCCCCACAACTTCAGTACAAAAGCACACTCAGAGGTAAGAGTGAAGCTTTCGGTCTGAGCACATAATCAGCCGTGACTCCACCGCCCAGGAGCACTGCCCAAGTGGTTAAGAGACCAAAAGACATTAGACTACTCTGCGGATTACGGGATTCGAACCAATGACCTTCCGATCACAGGCACAGTGGCCAAACTCAAGGAGCCGCACCGAATCCTGCAGATGTGGTAAAGACTATGAGGCTCCTCTTGAAACACGGTCAGAAATCCAGCAATAAAAGCCCAGAGACCGGCTTTCGAAACCAGCGCCAATAGGTCAAATAAACAAACCCTTTCACACTGAGAAAAGGTCATTTGAGGCCAGACCGCTTTACACATGGATGGATGGATCAGGACCAGCATGCAGGTGTGAATTCAGTCCTTTGTTCAGACTTACTTCAGGTGCCTGTTGACTGGGGCTGAAACAGTGAATCACTGCATGGTGCCTGTAGGAAAATGCACCACAGTGGGAGGGACACTGGGGGTCTTCATTCTGACAAAATCGACACAGATTTTGAGTCGCGTTGTTTCAGCATCTGCTCACGGCTGCTTAAGCGTGGCTCCGACCGTCTGAACTTTCAGCAGAAAGAGGCCGTAGTCGACTGCCCCTGATCTTCATCACAAACGGGCAGAAACCGTGCGAGCAGCATCGGAGGTTCGAGTAACAGGCACGGAGAGGAGCCTGCTGGCTTCCCCCCCCCCCCGCGCTCGGCAGGTACCTCCCTATCCGGGGGAGCCTCCTTCCCTTGCTGGATTTAGCGCAGCGTGGCGTGATGGGCCCGTGGATAATTAGGGCTCTCCGGGTCGCTCGCGAGTGTCTGACCCTCGCGGCAGAGAGGGATTAATTAAAGTCCGACGGCTCTGCAGATAAAAGCAGAGGGAACGCGGTGCTCTGGAGTTTATGGAAGAGGCGGTGGCTGTTAGCACATTAATATGGTCTAACTGCCACCACCCCCCCCCACCCCCAAAAACCGCCATCGTTACGACATCACAAGCTCTAAATCCCCAGCAATAAAACATCAGCACTCCCTTTTACCAGAAGCTACGCCCCAGTCCTACTTTATCACTACCTTTTGGCTTTATCTAAATGTGCGGTGTCTCTCTGCTGACCGTCAAATATTCATGTGCAGGCCTAAATCCCAACATTATCTCCTCCAATTAAAATTCAATTATTTCAATTATTCAGAGTGGTGATAATGATGTCATTAAATATGTTCCTCTAGAAGATTCAATCAAGCCTCTTCATCTTGATTCGCTCTCAGAGTGACAGATTAAAGCATGTTATCTTTTTGCCGGGCAGAAAAACGTCCATTGCGGATTATGTGCTTAATTATTGAAAATCCGTATATGCATGAACAACACAACTGCACTACAGTGAGGGAGAATAGGTATGTGCTTCAATGACCAGCTGGCTTTAGGCTGGTATTGCAAGCCACACTTTGCAGAATTGCAAACACGGATTGCTGTTCCCAGGGTCGCCAAACACTGCCTGCGATTGTAAAGTTTGCATCCTCAATAAGCATTTGTGATGAAGAAGCAGCTCATTAACACCAAACGTCCTGGGATATGATCATTCTAAGGTTCCATATACAATTAATCTTAGCTAATGCGTGGCTATATGATCCTAGCTAGCTAGCTGCTTAGCAGAACATGATGCTATAGTGTCTCCTATATAAGGAACGTGTTTATTCGATATCTAGTGTGGTGACTGTTTATGGCCAACAGGGGGCCCCCAAACCTCAGGGTCCCACGCAAATGATAAAATGAAAGCCATATATCTGCCAGCTTACAGTGTCAGAGGGGGGAAGCGTGCTGGTGATGGCAGCATAGAGAGAGATGACCAAGAGCCCCCGAGGGAAAAGGCAGAATAAGAGCCAGAGGAGCATTTTTCCTGCTGATTATCTGGAATTGGAAAACCCATCAGGAGCGGGCAATGCCAGAACGGTGGACGTCGGTGCGTTCTGACGGAGCTTTGGGCGAGGACGACAGCTGACATGTCAGAGTGCTACAGGAACGTCACGGGGAGACAGCAGAACCACACAGGCGGCAGCATGCAGAGAGAGTCATGGTCACACAGCAAGGTCATGGCTAGGAGCGCTAACACAGACACGCCACGCTGAGTCACATCTTCACACTCGGGGAAAGTGTTACCAAGCTGAAGCTGTTAATCCCAGCTGACTGCCCGGCGCAGTCGCGGTGCAAAACGCCCCACGGTCCAAATCCCAGCTACAGCACTGGGGAAGCAAGATACACTCATGCCAGGACCAGTCCAGCAGGAAGGCTGGACCTCACCACCGCAGATCTGCATCAGGCCATTATGTGGCTCAGGATTATCCCTTCACCTTACCCACAGGGGTCAGGAAGACTGATACGGAGAATAGAGCAACACAGGCGAATGGGAAATGCAGTCTGGTATCAGTCATCACAACAGGCAGAACTGAACCTTTTCAGTTCACAAACATAAGACCCACCTGAAACCCATCTTTCATGTGAATCTACCCAGAGAGATGAGAAGCACATAGTCAGATATTCTCCTTAATTTTGGGCAAAACACTACTGATTAAAAGCAGTTTTGACTAAAGACTCCGTCCTCCACAACCTCCCATCTGTACCTACACATACACCCGTGATCCTCTGCAGGACCAAGCATCCCATGCATCCACAGGGCCTGACCTTCTTAACCAGTCCTCCCGCTTGCTTCACCCACTGATGCCAAGCTCTTTACGTTTCATGTCTCTGCGTCCTGCAGGTACACCAACTACCAGGGTAGGAGATGCACAGATAGGGGAGGATCAGTGACTTCAGCACCGACCAAGCCACCATCAGCAGAGCAGGACTTGGCTTCCATCTCACAGCCCAACACGAGAGACAGGCGACGTTCAGCACGGGGATCCTGTTACCCTGCAGTCTCATAAATAAACCGAACCCCTTGGAAGAAGACCCTCTGTCGGATGGGAAAGATAGAGGACTGAGTGATCAGCCGGCCAGTTTCAGATCTGTGATTTTCTTTGTGGTGAAAAATGATTCAAGGTTACAGTCAGGGACTGGAGAATGGCCTCTGTTCTCGCTATATTAGGAAGCCTTATGACATGTCAGGTAGAACCTGCTTTTGTCTTCAGAGATACTCCAAGTGCTGAGCCGCTTCTAGGCTCCTTTTTGCACACCACCTCTATACCTAGTTGTTATTTTTGCACTTGTGTCCTTCTTCTTAGCCATTCTCCTGTGACCTCTCTCATTAACAAGCTGATTTGGCCACAGACCTGATGCCGGCTGCATGGTTTTTTTTTTAAGTCATCAAACGATTATTTTCAGGCTTGGCAGCATATGACAAGTGCCAACAAACACACCACATTCAGAACCACTCAGATCATGTGCCATAGCTGCTCATGTTTAATCAAGCAGTAAGTGAGCCACTCGCTCCTGTGTGTGATTCTGTTTTTTTTATGCAGGTACAGCCACGTGATTGGCTGTTCAGAAGAGCAGGAAGTTTGTGTCGGCAAGCTGGACTACCTAGTAAACTGGCCACTCAGTGTACGTCCTACATACACTGCGGTAATACTGTAGAGAGCAGAGACTCAAAGAAGCACCGTGCATAAACTTCACTAGCACAAGACGATTTATGCGTGCATCACATGACCGAGCACACCTTCAAATGCTAAACTTTCATTTGCTGAGCATGCTGGGTAATGACAACTTCCCCGCGAGGACACTGGTAACACTATTAGGCGTGTGGCGCAGTGATAACGCACTCCAGGCAGATGGCACTGGATGCTAATTAGGGGCTGTGTTCGACTGGCTCGGCTACAGATGGTTAGCGCTGTGAAGGCCCAGCGACCGAGCCGCTGGAGCAGAGCCAGCCTGATGGAGATGCTGACCTTACACGGAGACAGCAGGCAGGAAAAGCCACCAGAGCAGAAGGAGTCGCGGCACCAGCCGCACCAGCACCAGCGGCTTCGCTAACGTTTCGCACAGATCTCAGTCTGGGTCAGAAATGAAGCAACAGGACATGGACCACAGACGGAGACCCATGAGTGACCAGGTTAGGGAAAAGACACGGTGATGGGTGAGGCCCAAGCACTGGTTAGTGGGAGGAGCCTCGTATGGGGGCGGGGCATTGGGTGGGGCAGTGGGAGGGGCTTATGGCCAATAGAACAGTGACAGAAATGGGTCAGGTAGGCATTCCCAAGCTTTTGATGTTCATGGACTGATTTACGTCATTCACTGGAGAAACATCCAGAGGGGTAGGAGAACCAATCGGCAATATCATAAGCCATTTATTACCCAACAATTACCCAACCCCTAAGCCAAACCCCACAGTGTCCCGCAACCTGGGGGTCCGGACCCCCTAGTATAGAGCTGCCAAACAGTTTGGTACACTGAAGTAACACTCATTACAGGCAGAACAGTACAGTAATCCCCAAGCAGCCTTGGGGGGCATGGTCCAGGCACAATGAAAAAGGCTCAGGATCACCGGGAGTGATCAGCAAACGGGCCGTGATCCAGCTCCTGCAGCCAGCGGACCCACGGCGCAACCCAAGCATCCAGCGAACGGGTTTCCCAGATGCTGCTGCTGACCGCATCACTCAAAACAGAACAAACTCAGCGGATAACACATAGAATCCGTCGTAAAGGAGCAGTGTTCTAATCCCATCACTTTTCTGGAGTTTTCCCAAATGACATCCTAAAGATGCAAAGAATCCAGCTTTCATAGAGCTGGGGGGTGTATTAAACTCTGTTCGCCTCAACCTCCAGCATATAGTTTAGTGGCTATTTAAAACATATTCGTTCATTATTTCATTTTAGACAAGAGCAGCGTTGGGGAATAATCATGTCCACTGAAGTGGCTGCGGTATTACACCTGCCGGAATCATGGATGAGAGAGAGAGAAAGAGAGAGAGACCAAGAGAGAGAGAGAGGGAGAGAGAGAGAATAAGCTCTTTCAATCCATTCAACGCTGAAAATCATCCATATAACAATATTTATTAAAGCTGTGTTAAAGGGATCAGAATTATTTTGATGTCAGTTGGTTTCTAACAATGTGTTCATTTGTTGATTTTTTTACTAGAATAGATGTGTAATTTATCTTTAATTTTGTGAAGGGTACGTGGTTGCCACACTGCATCACGTTAGCAAATATTCACGAAAGACACAAACAGCATAAACACTGGTGCTTTACTGCAGGAGGGGCACTGGATTTTACACCCACTGTGTGTTAAGGATAAAGGCGTGGAGATCGCTGCTGGGATGAAGCTGATCTTGTGCGGTACAGCTACAGGACACAAGCCTTCCCGACAGCAAGAAATCAAAGCCTGACAACCAGCCCACACAAGTGTTACTAGCAAATACACGCTCGACTCGCAAGTTCAGACCCGGAGCTGTAATTAACCCTTCCGTCAGCACAGTGTGTGTCCGGCACCACTGCCAGTTCTGCTCTCAAATGGGTGTTTTTGTGCCAGAAGGGCACTGGTGCTGTCCTGTTACACAATGACTCACAACAGGCCGACTGGAACCAGAATCTGAACCAATGCCACAGGGCCATCTCAGACACGGTGTGAGTGTGCGTGTGAGCATGCCTGTGTGAGATCTCTTTGTAGATAAGGCATTCAGTGTGCAGGGGCTTAGTTGGCATGCAGTGCCAGTCACACCACACCAGATGGTTAAGTGTTCAATTCCCACTGAAGGGCTATGCAGCAGAAATCCTATATGGTGCTTATGTGCTGATCTGATTTCAGTTACAATGTGTGTATCTGCATCTATATCTGCCTCTTGTGAATGCATCTGCCCTGTGTTCACCTGAGACCAGCTCCCAGATCACCATCACTTTGAGCTATAGGAGACAGGCAGATGTTATGCATTCCCTGTGCAGTCTGTTTGCAGTGTTGCAGTGTGATTATTTATTCTGTTCAAACCAGGCAGGAACCATGACAGAAAGTCTATGCCTGTAACTGATTGGCATTGGTGTGGAGCATGCTTGCTTTAACAGGACCTTCAGTTTAACTGTTCTTGCTCTCCTACCCAACATCAATGTTTGCATTACAAACATACACCTTCACACTCATTTAGGTCTTTGCTACCCACCAGAAAATCATTTTCCACATCCTCTCTAAAACCCAGAATAAATTACAATATTACAAGCGTCTCTAAGCAAATTGCATATAACAAAGTGCTGAGATCCTTCCGGAAAAGCCTATGGCTGGGGAAGACAGACCACCCTCCAGTGACAAATGATGTCACCGTGCCACAGGGGATTTTTATGAATGCTAGAAATGCGATCCAACATCCTTTAAACCCTGAAGCCTGGAGCATATTAACCTTTGCAAGGAAATCAGCAACTAAATCGGTGAATCATGTTGGAAAACGTGCAGTACAATGACACTGTGATAGATAGATAGATAGATAGATAGATAGATAGATAGATAGATAGATAGATAGATAGATAGATAGATAGATGATAGACAGATAGATAGATAGATAGATAGATAGATAGATAGATAGATAGATAGAAGTATAACGAACGGTCACGTGTTCCGCACCCGAAGCGTCTCCAATAAAATTATAAGTTTAAAGTTTTGCAACTTCAGTCATTTAGGGGGGCGTAAAAACTACTGTGGTAAATATGTGGATCTACAAACGAGAGTGACCGAGGGATGGGATGTACATTATTCGTTTATTCAGATGAACTGACATGATGTTTTTTTTTTCCTGAGTTAATTAAATAAAATGCATATTAATTAATTTCGCTCCGTTACTGGGTCAAGTCAATTAAATTAACATATCAAGTTTAATGTATTTTATCAGTATCAGACGCCCTTGTCTAAAAATTTACAATATTACTGTTGTGTCAGGTGCATCTAAAGAATCGATAGCAGTTCGTGTAGTTTCGGTGTTTTCGTTTTTCTTCTCTTCCACAGATGGCTGGCTCTTTTAATGTGGTCACCCGGTTCAGATTTACACAGCAAAGCCGAGATTACATTTTCCCCCCAAAGCCACATCAAACTAACAAATGGCATTTCCCTTACCTTCCGCTGCGAGAGCCGATTGCAAAACAAGTGCCACCATTTCTAGCAAAAGGAGACATTTCATGGGCGCCCCATCCAAAGGTATCTTTGCCTTTTTGCGAACACATACCGAGGCTCTCACACCTCTCCATCCATCCGAAACGTACAAATCATGAAGTCCGCCGCTCGCACCAGACGCCATTTGTGTGTCAAAAGGATGTATTGCAACCGTCCTCCCGAAAAAGACATCTGATCATTGTGGCAGCGGACGGGGAGAAGATCCCTTTATCTCCGGTGGTTGCGCCTTTTGCAATCATGCCGTGTTGCTCCGGCACATAGAAGCGGAAACGCATCAGACGCTTTCAGTCACTCCATCCCCATGCTGCATGTGTGCGAAGCGACCCTCTGCGGCTCCCCAAACACAAGGCTGATATTGCAGTTAGGAGACGTCATTTTATTATGAAAGAAACGCCGGATTTCATGCGCAAGGAGGATCGGGGCGCAGACGACCGGCAGTGTGCAATTTAACGCCACATAGTGGTTATAAATGCTATTACTGGCCGGTAGGATAAGTCAGTGTGTAGTACTTTGTGCGAATCACAATGATTATTTTAAAAAGGTTTATGCCTCTTTATTGAATGTATGCATATGAGGATGATGCTGTTGGCATAATAATATTTTACCAGTTTGGTGTTGGGATGACAAACCTCAGACCCTATGGCAATCCAAGAAAAAACAAATGAAAGGGAGACACTCGGGGAAATGCAAATTTACTCGCTGCCATGGTATGGGGTATGGGGGAGTAAAGTCTGACTGGCATGAGTAAAAGGGTGTCTGACACACACTGAAGCTGTATTCACGGGCTTACATCTATCTGTTTAACGGAAACTATTATCCAAAGCAACTGAGATAGCAGACAGGAGCAATTGGGATTAAGTGAAATTACTCTGCTGACCAGAGGATTTGAACGAGTGACCTTTTGACTACAAGTGCAAAGTCACACATCAGCACCCCGTTTTAGTTTCTGATGAGATTTTAATCTAGCCTCACTGCTGACAGCACAAAATTACATGGTGTCAGGATTTAAGACCAGAATGCATAAGGTTCTAGTCCCATCCAGGGCTCTGCTAATACATTTTCAGTTAGATACACAGCTGTTTAAACAAATTACGGACTGCATAACAATATGACAGGTGTGTGAGGAATCCTCGGCTAAGAGGAGATAAACCATATAACACGAAACAGGGGGATTGTCTTCAGGAAGATGTGCAAACAATCTCAGTAAAGCCCAGCTACAGTAATCATGGGCAACTCTGTTCCATATCCATACTTTATTGCACAGGTGTCAAACTCCAGTCTTGGAGGGCCGGAGCCCTGCACATTTTTGGGTTTCCCCTCATTTAACACACCTGATTCAACTCCTTGTGCTAATTACCACACGGCTCT